>SZYD01001884.1:0-84599 GCA_009363875.1 Mikania micrantha
TTATGACTAAACCTTAGACAGAGTTGAATTTATAAGCAGCAACCCGAACTTGGTTGTCAAGCAAGAAACTTATTTTAAGCTATGACTATGACTTTTGCCCCTAGACCGACCTATTTTTTAGGCTTTGGGTATTATTTCCAACTCATGACTCAACTTGGACTTGATTGTAATATATATATTATATACTAGATTAAAAATTTTGTGCGTGCTAAATAATTAAATTTAAAATTATTTATTTTAAATAACATATCATATTTTTTTAAGGATAATGTTGTAGTTTATAATAATTTAAAAATAAATTATATTGTAATCATATTATTTACTAAATTTAACAAAATCATTACTATTTAATATAAGTAACGTGAGAATAATTTAAGTACAAAAAAAAGTGTCCAACAACTATTTAATAGGAGAGAAAGACACGAAAACGAATTTCTAAATTACCTATAAAAATAACATGTGTATTAAAAATCTTTATTTATTATATAGTATAGACATGGTTGTAGAAGTCACCAGACGCTAGTCGGGCGGCGATAACCGCCTAAAGATTAATCGGCGCTAGGCGGATTGTAATTTTATATGTAATTTTACAAATATTTATTATATACACACACATTAATATCAATAATTAAATATAATGCTTCAATAAAAATAAACTTAAACATACTAAGTCAAGTATTTAAATTACAAACTTAAACACAAAATTCAATGTTTATAGATGGATTTCGATGTTTAATGGTATGGTTCAATGTTTTAGATGTTAGATTTGATGTTTTAGAAACATATTAAGCATTTGTGGTTGAAAATGTCTCGAATAATCACTGCTTTGGGTCCTTTTTACTCAAAAAAGCCAAAAAAAAAGCCAAAAAAAGCAAAAAACCAAAAAAAAATTGGGCCGCCTAGGCACCGCCTAAGGCAAAATCGACAAGTTTAGCGCCTAGGCAGCCGCCTATGCCGATTTTTACTACACTGAGTATAGAGTATAAATATAGATTTATATTATACTATATACATTTACAATCTGAATGAAGTAGTAACAATTAATAATGATAACTAAATAATTTTTAGAGAGAATTACATTTTTTTTTTCCTTCTAACTTGCAAAGTTACATGTTTTCCCAAAGTACAAATTTTTAATGTATAATATACAGCTAGGTTAAAATCCCGCGTATTACACAGGTCGAAAAAAATAACATGTTATATATAATATACTTTGTTAATACATGTACTTTACATAAATTGAATAAAATATAATATAATTTGTTAATACATAAATTTGTCAAAATATGCTCAAAAAATTTGATGTAATAATTATAAATTATGTTTTAATTTGTAGTTTATTTCAACTATGTGTTAATATTTTTATGTAATGCAATTAATAAATGTTATTTACTTATTTTAATTAAAATATACTTGTTCATTTAAATATTCTTTTTAACACAATTAAATTAACTTGAATTAATATTTATACTAGTACAACGAACTTGAATTTTTTAAAATTACTTACTTTTTGATTTTTAAATACAATGTACAGTGAAGTCACTAGGCGCTTGTCGGGCGGCGAGGTAACGTATAGGGATTAATCGGGGCTAGGCGGATTGTAATTTTTATATGTAATTTTACAATATACACACATTAATATCAATAATTTAATATAATACTTCAAATATATATTAAAAAATAAACTTAAACATACTAGGACAAGTATTTCAATTTACAAACTTAAACACAAAATTTAAAGTTTTTATAGATGGATTTCGATGTTTAGTGGTAGGGTTCAATGTTTTAGATGTTGGATTTGATGTTTTAGAGACATATTAAGTATTTGGGGTTGGAAAATGTCTCGAATAATCACTGATTTGAGTTCTTTTTACTCGAAAAAAAGCAAAAAAAAAGAAGCAAAAAACCCAAAAAAAAGGGCCGCCTAGGGCAAAATCGACAAGATTTCTGGGCGCTTAGCGCCTAAGCGGCCGCCTATGCCGATTTTTACTACACTGAATATAGAGGATAAATATAGATTTATATTATACTATATACATTTACAAACTGAATGAAGCAGTAACAATTAATAATGATAATAATGATAACTAAATAATTTTTAGAGAGAATTACATATTTTTTTTCTTTCTAACTTGCAAAGTTACATGTTTTCCCAAAGTACAAATTTTTAATGTATAATATACAACTAGGTTAAAATCCCACATATTATACATGTTGAAAAAAATAACATGTTATATATAATATACTTTGTTAATACATGTACTTTACATAAATTAAACATAATATAATATAATATAATTTGTTGATACATAAAGTTGTCAAAATATGCTCAAAAAAATTTGATGTAATAATTATAAATTATGTTTTAATTTTTAGTTTATTTCAACCATGTGTTAATATTTTTATGTAATGTAATTAATAAATGTTAATTTAATTAAAATATACTTGTTCATTTAAATATTCTTTTTAACACAATTAAATTAACTTGAATTAATATTTATGCTAGTACAAATAACTTGAATTTTTTTTAAATTACTTACTTTTTGGTTTTTAAATATAGTGTATTTTCATTATTCAAATCATTTAATCACATTAAATGTTTAAATATTTTTAAATCTCATAACAGACAATTAGTATCATTATTGTTTTATTTTTAAATATTTTAAAAAATATAAATTTAAATTGTTGATATTAAAAGAATCAAATCGAAGTTATTAAATGAAAATATATATTAAAAAACTTCGTAATTAGTTTCAATTTAAATACATTTAATCAATAATATAATAATTATTATACGTATTACAATTTATTATCTTTAATAACTATCTTTAACTAATAATAAATATAGTTAATTAAATATGAGAAGAAAACGGGAAACTAAAATGTAAATGGGTTAAAATGATGACAAGTGTCCTAAACAATTTTGATTTATTAGTTTAGATAGAAGATAGATGTTCTTAAAGCATGATTTGAGAAAATATGTAATGTTAAAAGTAAGAAATATGTAAATTTCTCCGATTTTTGTATCATTTTATTTGTTGCCTTACAATTAAAGCCAAACGTTCTTTTTTTTTTTTAACGGCATTTGATCTTAACGTGTGAACCACTGATTTTCAGGCCACGTCACCAAGGTCTAGTTACCATGACCTCCGTTGAGACCCTACCACCACCCCAGGAGGAAACCGCACCGAAAAACCCCCTGACCTCCCAAGGACCCCTATTTCGCTTTGGGAGGATTTGAACCCTTGCCTTCCCACAGGGAAGCCAAAGAGGTAACCATTAGGCTAGAAGCCATTGGTTTTGCCAAACGTTCTTTTTTAGCGAACTCAAACGTACGTTTTTTTGGTCCACATTGGAATTTGGTAAAAAAAAAATATCAAGTTTAAATTTACTCTAATGTTTGAGTTTTTTTTCTCTTAATTTTTTATTGTTTTAGTTTCATGATTTTATATTACATGCTACATGTTTGTCTTTGCATACAATTTTAATCTTTTGATTTTATGATTTTTTACATTACTTGTTTACGTTAGGCTTGTGTTAATTGATGCTAGATTGTACAATGAAGCATGCCTTTTTATATTGTTCTCATACCCGTTGTTTCTTTATCTTATCTTTATTGATTTCTATTGTTATTTATTTATTAATTTGATATTTTGAAACAAATTGATTTATTTGATTATTGAATTCTCACTTTTGTTAAAGGCTAATTTTATTTTTTAAACATTTTATTGCAAATAGGATTCTAAAATTGTTTATGACTATATGTTTTTTTATAATCTTCAGTTGTTAGTTGATATGATAATAATATATGATCTTTTTTTAGTTTTACTTTTTTATGTAAGTTCAATACAATTTTATAGCTTATGTTTGTCATTAACTTATTAGATATTTGTTATGTTATTATCAAAATAATATTACATTGAGTGTGTTATCAATATTTATTAGATTTGAAAACAAAATATTTATTTACCTAAATGGCCTTATTTTATTAGTGGTTTTGGGTCCCAAAATATTTTGGGCCGACTCTGATGTTGGATAAAACGTTCTTAAAAAAAAAAAATCCAACTTGGTTGTCAAAGTAAAAACTTTCAATTAACCAATAAAAAAATATAAAAACTCCTTGTCTTACAATTAACCAATTAAACTAACAAAACCTCTTTTATTTTAAGATAATGTAACAACTTCTATATATATATGAGTCTTGCTCTTAAACCGACTCATTTTTGGGTTTCGGGAATTATTTCCAACAAATATTGATATTGGGTCATGTTATTCTCACACTCACCCCATACTCTCTATATGTCTTGTATTATAGCTGGCAAAATAGGTACCTGTTAAGACACGATAAGACCTGTTTAACAAAAACATACTATTTGATTTTATTTTTTTTAAGAATAATAGAAATTAAGAAGATAGACATCATTATTTTATTTTTTGCTATATAAAATAGAAAACTGTCATGCTCAAATCACCAAACCAGGTGTTAAACTAGTCATTTTCATTTTTATATTTACATTAACCGCGTTGTCTGAAATCTGTTAAACCCGTTAAGACCTATTTTGCTAGCCTTATTTCGTGTGAGCCTATACGAGACGTATAGAGAGGCAATCATTGGTTGTCAGAATTTGTCAATGTTAATGATTGTATAGGCCTATAAGCGTCGTATATGTTTTATATGCGGAATCATTGTTTGTTAAATGAGACTATATCCCTCGTATGAGTCTATACAAGACGTATATGATCGATGGAGTGTTAAAATAAAAAAAGTTAGAATGTTTAAATAACAATCCCATAATATTATACAAATCAGCCTGCTGAATAACTGAGGATCAAGAGTATAATATAAGAAACTATATAATACTTTTGGCCGTCACATTCTATGCATCTTTACTTTTCAACCTTTACGAGGCATACAACTCATAGTATTCAATGGTCTAGGTACAACATTAATTTTGTTGCTTTTCTTCTTCTTTTTCTTGTTTTTTTTGAACGGCAGTTTTTTTTTCTTTTTATATGTCGCAACTTTTTATTGCTAGATCGTTAATTAAATATTAAATTGATGCATTATTATTACACTGCAAAAAATTATATTAAGTAATTTTTTTTTCTGGTATTTTATTGTAATTAAATTAATTTATTAATCCAAGTGACTATAATAAAATTTAAAAAGTCAAAGAGGTATGGAGCTAGAATTGATGATTGACGATTGTGTAACATAGAGCGCTCGACCAATCACCATGGTTAATTAGTTCCATGACGGTTCGATTTTCACAGTGGTGAAGTTGAAGAGACGAACCATGAAACCCTTATTTTTCATTATGCCATGATGAGCTGATGGTTGGTAAGTTTCCTTACACGCTCCTATAAAGATTTACCTACTTTCAATCTGTTACCGGTTTAAGGCCTAACAAGGGCCTTATAGAATTTGAAGACCTTAGGCATGTGCCTAGAATTTAAAGCTCATTGGGCCTTATATAATTTGAAGGCCCTGACTGCATAAATTTACATATAACTTTTAACTTGTAAGAGACATCGCATTTCTCGCATCTATTTATATAACTTTTATGTGTTTGTTTAATAGTTTTAATTTAAGTAACACTTAATTTTACATTATATACTAGGTTAGAAACCCATGTATTACATAGGTCGAATAAATATAATATGTTCATTTAACTATTGCAATACATGTGCTTTTTGAAGACATAACTTTTTTATTATAAATTATATAACATTTTATTTATTCAACCCGTGTAACACACGAGATTTAACCTAGTATGCTATAAACAATATTTTCCATAAACATTTGTATATTTGATATCATTAAATGTTTATATAAATAATGAATTTTTAAAAATAATAAATTATAAATAATGAAAATTTAAGAATTATAAAACTATATTTTAGGATATTATATAATTGAAATTTTCTTAAGATTTGTTAAGTTTTAATGATTTTAATAATAAGAAAAACCACGTATTTGATATTTCTTGTATAACTTAATTATTTTAAAAACATTAATCTTTAATATAAAAGATAATTGGTATTTAATGATTTTTCCCTCCTCTCTCTCCTATTAAATACCAATTATCTTTTATATTAAAGATATATATATATAGTGTGGTTCATTTGTTAACCCATGTTTAATTGTTTATTGCGGTAACCGAATAAATACATTTTATTATTTTGGGTTCATATTAAAGTAAATCTAAATGTGTAAATTTCTTCTTCTGTAATGTAAGTGGGTCCTACATTAATTAAAAAAGAAGAAAAAACATACACCTTTAGATTTACTTTAATGTGTGCTTTAAAGTAATAAGATATAATTATTCAGTTAATAAAAAATGGTTAATTTTTTATCATCTCCATATATATATATTGTAACTTTTTAAATGCAATAAAAAAAGTTCAATAATTTTACAAAGCCATGTTACACAAACAAAAAACATTAAGTGATAGTTTGGTATGATTTAAATGAAAGCGTTCAGATGTTTATGTCTGAATTGATGTGATTTAGACTGTTTGCTAGGATCAGAATGAAAAACATGTTTTGAATAAACATATGAATGAATCAGATATTGAGACAAGTTTGAATCTAAAATAAGAACGGGTGGACGGTTTCCTCTCCTCCAATTTACCTTTTTTTTCTGAACGGCGAATGTCTCAATCGTGTGAGCACACTGTTTCCAGGCCATGTCACCAAGGTCTAGAAACCTAGACCTCCCATGAACCCTCACACCCACCCCAAGAGGAAACCTCACAGGAAAACCCCCTCACCTCTCACAGACCCCTTTTTCGCTGCGAGAGGGTTTTGAACCCGAGACCTCTCATTTGGAAGACTCTTTGGTACCATTGAGGCAATGCCTCATTGGTTAACGTAAAGCATCTGATTGATGTTTCGACAAACATAAGGGATCAAGCTTTTGATCTCAAAATGAGGATGACAGCTTATTGACACATTGTTTTGAAACGTATGATGGACTATTTAGTGCTCAAACTAAGGTTTTTTATGCAACAACTGGTGAACAAAGAGATCGAGGTGGAGGTAAGGAGTGAGGTGATGGTGAATGGTGGTGGCATTGAGAAGATGCTGGTTGAACCACCTTCTGTGGCCAAAAAGAGGGAACGGCTTCAACCGTCCCATCGGATTTGACGCTCTAGGGCATACGCCTGAGCTCACCCCAAGAGGAACGCCACAAAAAAGAAGCTAAAGCTGCTTTAAAGTCGTTCCCTCTTTTTGGCCACAAAAGGTGGTTCAACCAGCATCTTCTCAATGCCACCACCATTTACCATCACCTCACTCATTACCTCCACATCAATCTCTTTGTTCACAAGTTGTTGCATAAAAAACCTTAGTCGGAGCACTAAATAGTCCACCATACGTTTCAAAACAATTTTCCAATTTCCAATAAGTTGTCATCCTCATTTTGAGATCAAAAGCTTGATCCCTTATGTTTGCCGAAACATCAGTCAGATGCCTTACGTTAACCAATGAGGCATTGCCTCAGTGGTACCCCAAGAGCATTCCAAATGATAGTTCTTGGGTTCAAAACTCTCCCGCAACGAAATAGGGGTCTGAGGGGGTCAGGGTTTTCCCAGTGGGGTTTCCTCCTGGGGTGGTTGTGGTGGCTAATGAGAGGTCCAGGTAACTAGACCTTGTTGACATGGCCTGGAAACAGTGGGGCTCACACGATTGAGACCTTCGCCGTTGAGAAAAAAGATGCTTTACGTTAATCAAATAGCCTTCCATGTTCAGATGTTTGCTACGGCTAAGTAGTGAATCCAAAAACAGGTCACGGTTTCCCATTAGCTTATTATACGAAGGAATGAATCCAGGGTCACATGTGTAATCTGTCATCTTCTCCATCTCTATCATTTCATCAAAGCGTTCCATAAACTTGATTTTCATTCTCCCCATCACATTTTGAGTTGCTTTCATCATCAAAGGAAGCAATTGTGGGTAACTCCCACAACAATCCATCAATGCTCTAACACAGACGATTTCACGATAACCATACACTTTGTTTACAAAGCAAACAGACAGATTAGAGACACCGTTCACTCTTCTCTTACGCAAGCTAGAAAAGACCAAGTGAGGAAGGAAATGAGGCAGCCAAATCCCATTAGCTTCCTCTAAAATCTGCATTTCCTCAACCAAGAAATTTTCAGTAAAGTTGACGCTTGATTGGAGGTCTTGTGATAACTTGTCTACCATTTCTGCCAACCGAGCATTGCAATGCATTTGTTTATAATCCTCGTAATCTTCAAGTTCGCCTCGAATTGAGATCTTTTGAAGAGTTTCTTTAAAGGATCCAACAATTTGCACAAATGTACCCATTGCTTCAGAAACACTTGTAAGATTTCGCAGTAGCTTGTTACATGAAGCCTCTCATTGATCTTCTTGACAATGCTGGGCAGACATTTTGATATGATTACCAATTGGATCTCAACAAGCCTATGAGCCAAAACATGAATACCCGCCATGGATTTGTCAATTTTCGACAGTGAAGGGTGAGTTTCAAAGAGTGTGGCTTCTTGGTTTCGAGCTTCTTCATAGGTTTCATCGTTGATCCTATTTCGTACACAAATGTAGCCAAGACCAATGTTGACATCGTTTGTGGTAACTTTTTCCAGCAAGCCATCAGGGGATCGGTCACATTTGGTAACAATGGCCAAGGGGTCCTCTACCTGGTGTTGTCCATAATTCGTGACATGCAAATTGACTCGCATGTAGTGAAATCTACCGAGGCAGAAAGAACATTCAAAATGATGCTTTGTTTAGGCTTACTCCATTATCATACCTTGAAACATGCGTAAACATACATAAAAGATTATAAGAATTTTTATGATATGTAGCTATCTTTTATGTGTGTGCTGATTTTTAACGGGTAACTTTATATAAATGTAACCAACTTTCATTTTTGTTCCAATTAGGTCATTCATACTTTTTTTTGTTCCGATTAAGTCACTCATACTTTTTTTTTGTTCCGATTAGGTCACTTTACTTTTAATTTTGTTCCAATTAGGTCACTCAAAATTAAAAGTAAAGTGACCTAATCGGAACAAAATTAAAAATAAAGTGACCTAATCGGAACAAAATTAAAAGTAAAGTGACCTAATCGGAACAAAAAAAAGTATGAGTGACTTAATCGGAACAAAAAAAAGTTTTAGTGACCTAAGTGGAACAAAGCTGAAAGTTGGTTACATTTGTATGACATTTTCCCGATTTTTAAATAAGACATCATATCCGTTCATTTTAAAAAAATAATTGCCATCATTGATCATTCGTTTGTAATATACTAGGGTTTAGGGGTTTACTCGGGTGATGCAACTTTTATCTTTTTTGATTTTAGTGGTCGGTTTTGTGTCTCGAGGAACCAATTTTTAAGTAAAAAACGCTTTCCAATAAAACATAACCAGGCCTTTGTCGAAGCTTTTTTCGTTAATTTTTTTGTGAAGATAAACCACTGAACACTTTTTGTTATTTTAATTCTCTTTAAAAACTTTGGTCTTCTTTTGGTTAGACCTAAAAAGGGGGTCGCTCAAATAAGCATAATTGAATATTAAGACGATATAGATCGAAGAGTATTAACATTATTAAAGAGCAAAGTACCTGAAATTTGTTCGTAAATGTTTTTGGGGTGATCACCCACAGGTACCCATGTGATTCCGGGCAGATCAACCATTGTAAGATCCGGAACACCTATCTTCTTCACCACCAAAGTTAACGGCAAATTGGATATGCCTTTAGAATTTCCGGCGATCTCCACCGTAGCCTTACTAATGGCTTCAGATATCTGCCTTTCTTCACTGATCTTAACTGTTTTTTTCTGAAATTCCAAAACAAACTCCGGCACAGGATGTGGCAAACTTATGCCGGCGAGTGACTCTAACACACTAGACTTAACGGAGGACTGGTCTCCGACGACGACGATGGTAGGCAGGGGTATGCCTTCTTGGGTGACGTTGAGTCGACGTAGCTTGTCGACGGCGTCAAGAATGGGACGAATCTTGTCATCGTAAGATGCAACAAGAGGCGTACACTTTTGGTCGTGATCGTCGGCAGAAGGATGGATTACTTCGCCACCGTCGGTATTTTGTATGCCATTTTCAGCCATTGTTGCGTTTTTCGTGAAGTGTTGCCGTCAGGGTTTTTTATATAGAGGGTTTACATGTTATGGTTTATCTAATTAGGGTTTTTCCCATTGACTGAATACAGTTGAAACGGTTCTATTTGGGTTGTTCGGTTATTAACCGAATCATAACCGATTTGAATTCGGTTGAATTCGGTTCGGTTTTGCTAATCCCGAATACGGTTCGGTTCACGGTTACGGTAAAAAAATAAAAACCGTTTAAATCGAACCAAATAAACCGTTTAAACCGTAACCTGAACCGTTGAACACTCATATTCTTACTTGCTTACGTATTACGTATGTTGTTTTAACTGTGCCCACCGGGCATAGGTAAGACATATGCCTCAAAATGCGCGAAAACACTCATGAAATAGGTAAACCCTTGCCCCTATTAGGATCGAAACCGGGATAAATCTCAAACAGACCCTTCATCTGTTGTCATTAAAATTTGCCCAAGCTTGATTTGAACTCTTACCTTTCATAGACTTAAAACGAACTTTTACCGAATCATAAACATCTCAAACATTCTATTATTTTAGTGACATGGGAAACAACTCATAATATTCGAAACCTTAAAAGGCATTAAAGCTTTAAAACCAAGAAAGATGACCACCAGAATTGACACGGTCGTCTCTAATATTTTAGTTCTCTATAGGCGAATACAAATACTAAAAAAGCCCTCGTTTGTATAAAAAAATTTATAAATTGACAATAATTATAATATAAATTAGTCAAAATACAATACAAAAAAAAAATTTATTGTAAAATTAAATGATGTCTTTCACATACATAAACAAATCGTGACATTCTTTTAACATTACTCCAAACAAAGTTATTGACCAAATCTTTATATATACAAAATATATATAAAATTTCAAAATTTTTTGACCCTAAAAAGTGTGGTTGCACCTCACACATGATCACGACTACCCCTGACAATAAGCTAAAAAATGTGAACTCTAAAACTTAAAATCTAAACTCTTAAAACTAAATCCTAAACTTAAATCATAAGACTAAATTTTGAAGCATAATGACAAGCAGGAAAAAAATATTAAAGAGTAGATGAAAAATATAAATTCTTAAACTTAATAGCTAAACCTTAATTATTAAACCCTAAAGCTAAATCATAAATCTAAACTTTAAAACACAATGACAAGTACGATACACACATTAAAGACGAGTAGAAACACAATGAGCTGAAAACGTAGATTATATAACCTAAGAGCTAAACCTCATCACTTGTAATGTAACATTAAACTACTCTAAACATAATTTCCTCACACCCACCACTTTTCCAATGGCTCCAATTCCCTTACCTTTGGCTAGTTTACCCGAGACCAAAACTCGCGTTGTCACCTGAATTGGACCGAAGAGGGAGCACGAAAGCGCCCCATTACGTCCTTAAAAAAGTTGTCATAAAAATATCAACATCTAATCGATCAAAGGATTGTTAATTTGGGACCAAAAATTTGGGTTTAAGCAGCGCAACTAGGCTTAAAGGGACGCATCAAGCAAGGTGGTTTCTTGCCTTATTTTTTTTTTGACCGGTGACGATCCAACATGTTACGTATGTTGTTTTAACAGGACCCACCGGACAGAGGTAAGACGCGGGCACATCAAATGCGCGGGAACCCCTGAAATGGGTAAACCCTCGCCCCCATTGGTTCAGAACCCGAGATTAAGCTTAAGATTTCTCTTTTCACCTGAATGTCATTTAAATCGTCTTCTACCTTAATAAGGCGCTTGTTGTACAACTTTTCAAACATGGGGAAGGCTTCTTGCACAGTAATCTATCTTATTTAATAAATAAAGGTTTTATTTGACACTTGTCATTCAATTAAGCATCTTTTACTATATTTTCCCGCCTTAAATTTTGAGTATTAATTCATTTATTAACAACCATTTATTAATAGTAATAATTAATAAATCTGACCAATTATTATATTAATTAATTTTCTTAAAAAAACTAGGTTTTAATTCTTAATTTTTCATACGTTTTAATATTAATTGTGATTCAATATAATTCAACTATAATAAAAAATATATATATATAAAACAACTTATATTTTAATAAAGTTAATATTTATCAATTGCATAGAAATGTTGCTACACGATTAAAAAATATATTATAAAAATTAACTTTATAAAATATATAGTTATCATATTTTTAAAAATACGTCTTATGGATCAACTGTAAGTTTTAACAAATTATATTTTATTTTATTAAATTTGTTTGATACATATTTTTATTAAACTAATGAAATACACATGTTTTATAGACAATGCTTTTTTATTATAAAGTATATAACATTTAATTTATTCAGCCCGTGTAACACACGTGATTTAACCTAGTTGTATATACATTGTTTTTAGAAGACTAACTTTTATTCATGATCTTTTTTGGTATAATATGTTTCAAAATAAAAAAAAAAGTTCAAGATTATGCACAACTTGTTCATGAATATTCACTACAAGATCATTCCAATGTAGATGCTACATGCCATCATATTTCTATACGCTATGTATTTTATTTTATTTTCTTACAATTAGTTTTATATATAATTTAGTTTTTCTCTAATAACTTATAATATTTAACATCAAATGTATTTTTATTTTATTATTTATTTATTTTACAATAAATGAATTTATTTGTTTCGAAACAAATATTGTTAAATAATATAAAAATTATAATATATTTATTTAATAAAAAATTAGATGGGAGTGGGTTCTGAATGAACGTGAAAAATTAAAAAGAGTTGGATTGTAGATATGAAAAGAAATAAATTAGTTTTTTTATAAAACATTTTGTTGGATTGTTTGAGGTTAATTTAGTCATGGCCACTTTCTCCATACATTTTTTAAACATTTATAACTTTTACATACGATATTATTTTATATATATATATATATATATATATATCAAAAAAATAGCTTTTTTATATTTAAAATGTGTATAATATTGTTATAAAAAATAAAAAATTTTAAGTTCATTATGTCTAATTATCGTCAACGTGTCTTTCTTACAGGTAATTCTATCTTTTTTAATGTTGTTATAATCATCATTTTTGTGTTTTTTTTTACAGGTAATCGTGTCTTTCTTACATGTTATTGTGTCTGTTTCAAAGGTATTGTGTCATTCATGCTCGCAATTGTGTCATCCTTGTTTGACATCATATATTATACAACATCATTATGTCTTGATTTGTTCAGTAAAACACAACATTGAGCAGGAAATACAAAAGACATAATGACCTGTATGAAAAAACCAATTTTTTCCAAAGCAACATGTACTCATTTTGAAAATAAAAAATGCTCATTTTTATGGTATATTTAAAAAAAAAAAATAATGACGTATGTAAAAATTATAAGCGTTTAAAGAAAGTGAGAAACTTGATAAAAATTAACAAAAGTGTTAATTACTAAAATGCATTTCAACAACTTGATTTAGTCATAGTCTTTAATTAATGATCTAATGACTGATGATCAATTTTTATACTTTTTAGTATATAAAACCTATTTAATTTAACCTAACCAGCCTACTAGTCTAATTAATACGCGCATATCATTTTTCAGACATTAAATCATATATAGATTTTATTTACGCCTAAATTTTAAATGATTTCAAAAGAGTCCGTCTTATATGGTACACGAACCTCATCATTCACAAACCATTTTTTTGTCAAATTATTACCAATACACACAAACATTACTCTTAATTATCTAATTTTATTATTTTTACAAATAAAATAATATTCGAAGATAATGTTATTTGTATACAACCTTTCCAAAACCTACAAAAATTAAGTAATTATATTTAAGTAATTTATATAAGATCTTACAGACGAATACAATACGCTTATATGCTTCACGATAAGCTCAAGGCCAGTGGCGGAGCTTAAAAAACATGTTCAAGGAGTCGAAAGTCATCGGCCAATTTTTTTTTCTTATCACTATGTTTCGGGCTAAAAATTCGGGTCGAGAAATGATAATTCGGGTCGGATCAAACAATTTAAAATTTAAAATATCAAATATTTGTTCCGCTCAAAAAAATAAATATGCTTGTATCAAACAAGACATAAAATGTTTAAGACAAAAAAGTGAGTACCTAAAAGAAGAATTGCAATTCAACACAATGACCTTCTAGCTTTTTGAACTCATTGATTATACACTCCGAATCAATAGGTAAAAATAGATTGTTCAATAGTTAAGACCCATTTTAATTTTTAAGGCTCAAAAAAAGCTTTAAACTCAAGATTGGCTAAAGAATTATATAACAACCGACAATGTGAACCCTGAAAGTTAATGTTAAAATTTACAATATTAGCTCAACTTTATTATTTTTTAAAATCTGGAAGGGGGGGGGGGGAGGGCAAGGAATTTCAGGTAGAAAAACCGAAGGCCGGGCTCAACACTTATAAAATTTTCCGACCGAAAACTATTGTATCGAAACGTATGATCGGAAAAACGGCCCCGGGCCCCTTAAAACCTCCGCCCATGCTCAAGGCGATATTGGGTTTGTGTCCTTAATTACTTTATTGAAGCCAACACACTCGATAGAGTATTGTCTTTACAAACTATGCTCTTCTTTTGGTTAGACCTCAATTTTTAAATGATTTCAAACCAACAACTCAAGAAGAGTTTGATATTCCAGGTTTTTTTGACATCAGCCTCATCAATTCACGAACCCTATTTTTGTCAAATTATTACCAATACAAATAAACATTACTCTTACACTTTTATATGATACTTTTATTGTGCATTAGTTTACCACGGCCGGTCTATTTTAATTTTCTTTACAAAGTATAAACTTTGCTTTTATTTTGGTTAGACCTAAAAGCTCGGTCAGTCGCTCAAATAAGCATACAATACCGAGAACAAGAACTTACACGAAGATACACAATAACCCCCATAAAATACCGAGAACCAATTAAGAAGAATATGAAGATACGCGTGAGACTCCATTAGATCATCCCAATTCCTAAAACGACATCCAATGCACACGTCTTCGTCAATGCACGTCGTGGATCACCGCTCCTTCGAAAGACACATTGGTGAAGAAGGAGAGGGGAGCACACATCACCCACAAGCACGTGGGGACGTGCGTTCAAATGGGGGGAGAGAGAGGGTGGGGCCCACCTGATTTAAAATTCAATTTTTTTTAAAAAAAAAGGTTAACGACTTTTTTTGTTTGATAAAAACAAAATTTCAATTTTAAAACTCTAACAGTTATATTTTAAAAAAGGGATAACTTTACACAATTGTAACTAACTTTTCATACTGTTCCAATTAAGTTATTGGAATTTTTTTTATCCCAATTAGGTCATTGAAATTAGTAAGAGTATTATAATCCTATATAAGTAACCTGAATATGAGGTTATTGCTAATTTTTCTACATATTTAACTTATTTAATATGTTAAGTGATGATAAAATCGTTTAATAAAGTAAATAACGAATTAAAAATTATTCAAAATCATTCACATTTACACATGATATTTGAAAAAAAAAATTAAGTTTCAAACGTTAAATATTGGCATGTACACATTGTTTGAAAAACTTATTTTTTTCAAATATATTACGTAAATGTGGATAATTTTTAATTTTTTATTTGCTTTATAAAATGAATATATCACCGCTTAACATATTAAATAAGTTAAATATGTAGAAAATTAGTAATAACTTGCTATTCAGGTTATTTATACAGGTTTAGAACACACATGCTAAGTTGAATAACCTAATTAGGACAAAAAAAAAGTTACAGTGACTTAATTGGGACATTTAGAAAAGTTGGTTACATTTGTGTAGAGTTATCCCTTTAAAAAAGATTTATGAGAATATAGATATGTAAAATGAATGTAATTTTTTGAAGTTTGCATGTTACTACCATTGTTCTCTCGAGAACGTTAGAGGATCTTGTTTGATGAAAATGTTTTCGCATAAGTATATAGGTTTATGCCTTTGAAAGGAATAGGAAAATGAAATATGTTGAGCAATTATGTTCTTGACAGAATGTAGTACTACATGGGTTTTTATGTCAAACAATTTATTCTGATTAATGATGATGTGTACTGGAACATGAATATTTATTGTTTCAATATGTATAAACACTCACTCAAAATGACTCATTTTTCACCTTAATATAAACCTCTCTAGTTTACTACACGTGTACCATCCATCAAACTATATAGGAACAATCCTTCATCTTCTTATATCTTCATCTTCTTATATCTACACAATAAGTCACTCAACTTGCTGAAATTTACAAAACCACAACAAAGATTCCAAGTTAGATATGCCAAGGCTAAGACGTGTTTATAACATGTATGTAATTGTATAACATATTAATTTTAACAAAGTCATTACACACCAGCGATATACTTGTGATGTGATAAGACTCATGAATCATATGGGTATTGGGTTCGAATCCCACAAATGGTTTTCTCAAAGGATCGAAAATAAGAACTCAACTCGAATATCTAAACCTTAAAATCTAAGATCGTATAGCTTAATGAGACAATTTCAATGTTGCTTATGGGCTGACAATTTCAGACACGAACACATTAACACGACACGACACGACTTTAACATTATTCGTGTTTACCTTTAACATGTTTCGTGTCTAAAACAGGTCGACCCGTTAAGACCTGTTAAGATCCGTTAATACCTGTTAAGATCCGTTAAATCCTGTTAAGAGATGTTAAGACCTGTTTAAAATTTAAAATTTATAATAAATAATATAATAAAATATGTGGGTAACCGATTAATTTCAAAAAATTTCTAATTGTTTAACCCTAGTTCTTTGACGGGTTCCTTAACAAATTTTTTAACGGGTTTTAACATGTTCTTTAACAGGTCATTTATAGTGTTAACTGTTAATAGGTTCCTTAACGGGCCATTTCGTCTTTACGTGTTTTTAACGGGTCATGTTCGTGTTTGAAAAAACAGACACGATAAGAATTCGTGTCGTGTTCGTGTCTAACCAGTTCATGTTTCGTGTCTTAACGTGTCGTGTCTTAACGGGTCGTGTCTGACCCGTTATGACAGCCCTACTTGCTGGAATGGGTTCAATCAAAGTTAATTGAAAGTATGTTATAAGTTACTAAAAAACTATTTTACTATTTTAATATAAATATCTTTTTACATAACTCGATAATATATCTATATTGTAAACATCGACTTGACTATTTGTGTTTATATTAAGGGTGATGCTATTTTGATACAAAACCCTCAAATTTTGACACTTCTATAATAAACGAAAAAAACCTTGATTTGGAGGTTTATAAGAGATATATATGAGGACCAATCAGTAATTGACAATAATTTTAGTGTTACTACATGCTACTAATTATATCCAAACAAATTTAGGTTATTATTAAACATAATTGAATGAAAAATATTTGAAATCCTTCTATAGTTCTATATATTCAAATCATGATTCCAAATTTGATTTTACAGGTTCCTGCTATGTTGTTCTCTTCTAAAAAATTTTGTATTGGCCAAGGCTCTCATTAATTCATCTTACGTTAGTGAATTTTTGTTAAGATAAGGTTTATTGCCTTTCAACATGACGGATTCCTTATTTGTTTTTTGGCATACATTTATGTCTCTTATTTATTTTTGTTACCTTAATTATTTTGACAATCCTTCCTACGATGATATGTTATGAATTATTTTTATTAAATGATCATATGATTTTTACAACTTTTATCTGCACCAATTCTTGACGGTTTCTTTTATATGTGTTATGAATTCTATGTTTATTTTCGTTTAACTATTCAGCAGTATGTATTTTTTTTATTAGGGCTAAGCCCTGAAATGATTGTACATTTGATTTAGCTAAGGAGACAATAAGTTCTATTGATCTTAATATCTATAATTGGCTTCATCTGAATCAACCAAAAATTACGTACTTTACAATTTATAATTTTTAATCTCATACACAAATCAATGACTTTGTCAAACAAAATGATGATAAACGATATTATTGAATTGAAAGATACTTATACAATTAAGAATCCAGTAAAATTAGCCTAATGATTAAGGCTTGGTCTTTTCTTCTTGGAGACCAGGGTTCAAGTCTCACTAATAATACTTTAATAGATACTAGGTAGAGATACACAAACCGGTTAACCGGTGGAAAACCGGTTTTTAAATAACCGAACCAGTTAACCGGTGGAAGTCTGGCAACCGGTTTTTATCAATAACCAGAATTTCAAGATCTAAAACACTAATATTACAAGATGCAATGATTTTGAAGGTTCTATTTATTATTTTCACTTATTTACTTGCTTCAAATCTATTATAAATATAGAAGCTTAAATGAAGACACCACAATATGTTTTATCAATTATCATAATATTTATAATACCCGTTTTTTACGTAATAATTAAATAAATAAT
This sequence comes from Mikania micrantha, assembly GCA_009363875.1. NCBI lineage: Eukaryota > Viridiplantae > Streptophyta > Magnoliopsida > Asterales > Asteraceae > Mikania > Mikania micrantha. The sequence goes on from SZYD01001884.1 coordinate 18,528, forward strand.
TCAAATACTATATATTAATATTTAATTAAAGATTAAAACTCAATAAACGAAATTGAATGTTAACAATGTTCCGACAAAAGTGGTTACAGGTTTCGATGAATTAACAACAAATTAGTTATCGAACATTATTTGAGTTATAGTGATAACATATCTAATTAAGTAACTGTCAATTTAGTTATTATTTAACAAACTGAACTAAAATGATCTAGTTGTTATGCTAACATTACTTTATCATATACTAGGTTAGTACCCCGTGTATTACACGAGTTAAATAAAGAAATATAACGAATAGTCATCAATCAAAATTTAGAAAATAAAGATAATTTTTCAATATAAAATATGATTGCAATTTTGTATGATTTAATATTTTAATTATTAAGAAAATAATACTATTTTTTTAAACACTAAATTTTTTATAGTTTGTTTTTCTTTAAACATTGTGTTATTAATAATTGTTTTTGAAAATTTATTTTAATAATGTATAAAAAGTATATTTAATATTAGGCGTATTTAATAGGAGAGAGAGGCGAGAAATCATTGCTGAGATGCTCTACAAATATGACATGTGGCACCTAAAAGCTTGATTTATTAGAATAGATAGATTTCGTAAAAAACGTATTTTAGTAATGTTCGATTAAAAACTTGACGAATTAAAACCCGATTTACAAACCGACTCGTACATGATCTATATGCGAACCATATTCGATCTAATCTAGCTAATTCTAATTGTATCACGTCCATGCTCCCATTCCCAAATTATAAGGAACCGAAAGACTTGAAAGCACAATTAAAATTTTCATTTAGTATAATTTAGTGTTATTTAAACAAACCGATCAAATACCAATTGCAACTTTTGCGGTTATCTCATTTCTCAATTGACCATTTTCTTTGATCTTCTTTCTGGCGCCGGCCACATTCATAACCGATGACTAGAAGGTCCCCTCTATCATTTGAAACCCATTTGATCACACTCTAGCATCATGTTAAACCAAGGAGGAAACCGACTACTTTGTTATCTGATGACCTGGAGCTTAATTCGATCTCCTGATCAACGAACAACCATCCCCGTAGCAGCTAGTTACAACTGGAAACAAGACTGGCGCATGAGCCCGACAACTCTCGACTTTTGGAGCAATCAATGATCGTTTAAATATTTTAACAGTTTCAATATCCTTCTCCTATTCATTTCCATAGTCCACTCAAGGTAAACCTTTAATTTTTATGCTATCATGACCGTTTAAAGTCCCAAAAATGCTTTTAGAAGCGGTTGGAGGCGGTTTTCCATTCTCTCTCCTAAAAAGTGACGGTTACCGTATTTTACTAAAGATAACTCCCCACTACCACATTCTCTAGCTGTTTTTCTACTGTAAAATACAACTTGCAGTTTTAAAATGAAACATGGGAAAGTAAGTTAAGGTTGCCACCTGTATGAACGCAAATTTAAATTTGAATTTAAGTTTGCGATTTATATGTAAACTGCAATTTCAAACTGGTTAGTGGCTCAACAAGTTAAGCTTGCCACCACTATATAAATCAAGGGATGACAAACACTTTTAAGTTAAAAAGAAAAAAATAGCAGCCTACTGTTCAGATAAAAAAAAGTCAATTATCTGGAAAACATATTTTTAAGAAAAACGGTAAATCATCAGAAGTAGACAGTCGAAAGGTTTGATTTAAGTATCTTAGTGTACTGTTTGTTTCTCACAAATATTTCTAGCAAGAGTTGCATTAAAAGTTATTATCAGCATAAAATTTTGATTTAAAGGGAACTAATTACTAACCAGAGTTGTGTTTTTTGATATCAAATGTTTAAAAAGATGTAGAAAGATGACACTGAGAATCATATTAAAAACCATGATTTTGCATCTACGGATTTGAGGAAACTGCAATCAATCAATCAAGGTAATTCTATTGTGTCAGTTTTTAACTATTTGATAAATGTTAGTCGATCGAGTGATGAGAGACGAAAGGAAGAACCAAATCAAACACATACAGTGAAGATATGCGGATCGCCTCGATCGGATTCTGAATATACGAGAAGATGATTGTTTCGTATGCTACACCGGCGAATGGAAGCTTCAAGAAGAAGGTCGATTGATTTGTGGGATGGAACATATAAGCGCGGTGAACAGATTTATCTTTTCTTTGAACGGTGAAGGTCTCAATCGTGTGAAACCACTGTTTCCAGGCCATGTTACCAATGTCTAGTTACCTGGACCCCCTATGAGCCACCACAACCACCCCAGAAGAAAACCCCACTGGGAAAATCCCTTGACCCCTCTCAGACATCTTTTTTGTTGCGGAAGGGATTTATCTGAATCCAATATTTTAATGTGAGTTACCAATATTTATTTGGGCCGGTGTTGGGCCATGAAAATTGCATGTATTTAGGGGTTGGATCCAGTAAGAAGAGATTTTTGCCTAAGAAGAGTAAGAAGCAATAGAAATTTGACACGTGTCATCATAAAACAGTAATACAGTACAAAAAACGAAATACAGTACAAAAAGAAACAAAATCCAGTACAAAAAAAATCCAGTACAAAAAAAATAAAATATAATACAAAAAACAAAAATCTAATACAAAAAACCATAAAAATCTGGTGTAAAAAAATATAGAACAAATCTAGTACAAAAAAAATAAAAATCTAGTACAAAAAACAAGATTTTATACCTTAATTTTATGTGACACGTGTCAAATTCTTATTAGTTCTCACTCTTCTTAGGCAAAAAACTCTTCTTATTTGATCCTTCCCCCATATATTTATAAATTATAACCCAACAATACATATCACAAAATATAAAAGTAATAGAATTCCATCGAAGGATCCAATGCTTTCACTTCACCACTCGTATGTCCAATTTCCTTTCAATATATCCAGTTGCCCTATAATTTATCCATAGCATATTTATTATATAATTTATTAAATTAAATTGTACTTTAAATATATGAATTTGTTACTACCGATTAAACTAATCAAAATAAACTATAAAATAGCCAATGGCATGTTGATAAAATAAACAAAAAATTTACTGTTATCGGTTGGATAGCAATTAAGAAAACAAATTATAATGTGTTTTACAATATGTAAATAAATAAAACTTAAATTACATCTGATGACGTAGGAGAATATCGCAAGATATGAAAATAGCTAGATAGCAAGATCGCACGGCCGACCTAGCCATATAACAAGATGGTCCGATAGCAAAACGGGCGAAACCAAAGTCAACTTACCAGATACCAATAAAGATAAAGGTGAGAGGACATTTAATGAAGGCTAAGTATTTTATGTTGGATCGATTCCTTTGATTCAGATTTAAACATGAACATGAAAACAATAATGAAATAGAGATTAGATGAAATCTGTGAATCCAGTGAACGCATTGTTGATTCCAGACATGATTCCTGAGATGATGATCTTGACCGGGATCCTGTTTAGGGTGTATGGTGAGGATGGAGTAAGACGAGAGGGCTCGGTTATGGGGTTCACGAATTCTCTAGGGGTGAGGAGAATTCGCTTATGATGTTAATAATATGAGTAACCTTTGATTAGGAGCCATTAGTCTCTATTTATACACCCAAGGGGAAACCCTAATTAGGATAAATAAGGATAATTACGTCCATCAAATAATTATCTATCTACTAGGGGTAATTAAGTAATTGATCTAATTAGTTAAATAATCATGAGGGCCATATTGTAAATATCTATTCTTACATTCTCCCACTTGGCCAAGTGATTATTTATTATGAGCATTAAATAAGTCTGCAGATTGATAATACTCATTTTAGTTCTAAATTGTAATCATAGCAGAGAAATACAGTCATTGAATCAGTTATTCAATTCAAGACCCCCATTAATCATACTACAATACAAATTTAAAAACTTAAGTCAGGATCAATTAACAAGTAAGCCCTTTAACGAATGATTTGTGTTATTAGTGTCTATATGTCATTAGGCATGCCTAAACATATATTTAGAGACAAACAAATCAAAAAAGTGAGGAAATTTCATTAATCATAAGTAAGTACATTATGCAATAAGGTCTTTACATAAGCCCATCTTCGAAACATGTTCTTCGAATATCTTAGGAGGGAGACCTTTAGTCATCGGATCCGCAAGCATAACTTTAGTACTTATATACTCAATACAAATATTATTTTCCTCAACTCGCTCGCGAACGAACAAGTACTTTGTATCAAGATATAAACCAGCACCGGTCGAACTGTTACTGTTCGAGAAGTTAACGGCTGGTGAGTTATCACAGTAAAGCTTCAATGGTCTAAAGATAGAGTTAACGACTTTGAGTCCAGCGATAAGGTTTCTCAACAACATTCCATGACAGGTTGCATTGTACACTGCAACGTATTCAGCCATCATAGTTGAGGTTGTTGTCAACTGCTGTTTATGACTCTTCCATGAGATCGGTCCGCCTGCTAACATAAAGATGTACCCCGAAGTGGATTTCTTGTCATCTTTGCATTTAGCAAAGTCAGAATCAGAGTAACCAACCACTTCCAAATTATCACCTCTTCTATAAGTCAATTTGAAGTCTTTTGTCCCTTGAAGATATCGTAGCACTTTCTTAGCTGTCTCCAGTGATCAAGGCCAGGATTAGTCTGATAACGGCCAAGCATTCCAGCAATGTAAGCGATATCAGGACGAGTATAGACTTGAGCATACATAAGGCTCCCGACTACTGATGCATAAGGTATCATTCTCATTTGCACTTTTTCAGCCTCAGTCTTCGAACACTGAAAAGAACCAAAGACATCTCCTTTAACTACTGGAGCTACAGAGGGAGAGCAGTGTTGCATGTTGTAGCATGTGAGGACCCGTTCAATGTAAGCCTTCTGAGATAAACCCAAAAGTCCATTGACTCTATCTCGGTGTACTTCGATGCCAATAACGTAAAAGGCCTCTCCAAGATCCTTCATGTCAAAATTATGCGAAAGTAAGCGCTTCGACTCATGCAACATATCTAAGCTATTACTTGCCAAAAGAATGTCATCGACATAAAGGACAAGCATAGTAAACTTGCTCCCACTCATCTTGAGGTAGGTGCATTGATCCACTTGATTCTTCAGGAAACCGTGTTTCTTCATCACTTCATCAAACTTTAGATACCATTGACGCGAGGCTTGCTTCAACCCGTATATGGATTTCTTTAGCTTGCAGACTAAATGCTCTTGACCTTCAGGCATAAAGCCCTCAGGCTGTTTCATGAACACGTCTTCATACAAGTCGCCGTTTAGGAAAGCAGTTTTGACGTCCATCTGATGTAGCTCTAAATCAAAATGAGCTACGAGGGCCATCACGATCCTTAAGGAACCTTTACGAGAGACAGGAGAGAAGGTCTTTGATAGTCAATTCCCTCTTTCTGAGTGAAACCTTTTGCAACCAATCTTGCTTTGAAGCGTTCAATGTTCCCATTCGGATCCAGTTTTGTTTTGAACACCCATTTACATCCTACGAGTTTTACCCCGTTGGGTAATTCTACCAAATCCCAAACATAGTTTTTCTTCAAGGAATCAAGCTCATCAGTCATAGACATCTTCCATTCAGAAGACTGCTCACTAGTAATGGCTTCATGATAAGAGGTAGGATCAGTAAACTTTCTGGCATCCATTTCAGCTTCAGTCAGGTAGGTTACATAATCATCAAAGTTAGTAGGCACTTTAGGCCTAGATGACCTCCTGAGTTGATTAGCGGGTTCAGCATGGCTGGTATTGTTTTGATGTTGATCAGATGAGGTGCCTTCATTCTCGGTAACATTTGGAGCAATAGTGAGTCCTAAGTGTGTCGGAGTAGGTGCAGTGAATTTCGGAGTAGCATGGTGTACAAGAGGAGTGATCGGAGGTAAGTTAGTCGACGAGTGTCTCCCCCCGCGTCTTGTACTTCTTGCAAATCAGAGTCAGGATTTCGCTGCTCCCACTGACCTTTGAATCCTCAAGGAAATGAGAATGCTTTGTTTCTACAATTCGAGTGACATGGGTAGGACAATAGAATTTATAACCCTTCTTTGATCGGGATACCCGATGAAGTAACATGTAACAGTTTTCATGTCAAGCTTCTTTAAGAAGGGATTATAGAGTTTAGGTTCGGCAAGACAACCCCATACTTTCATATATCTAAGACTCGGTTTCCTTCCTGTCCAAAGTTCATAAGGAGTTTTAGGGACAAATTTCGAAGGAACTCTATTGAGTATATGAACTGCTGTCTTTAAGGCCTCGGTCCAGAGGAATGAGGGTAAATATGAGTTAGCTAACATACTGTGCACCATGTTCATTAGGGTTCTGTTTCTCCTTTCAGCAACACCATTTTGTTGAGGAGTACCGAGCATGGTGTATTGGTTCACGATCCCCTGGCCTTTACAAGACTCATAAAATGAACCAGGAGCCTGACCCACATCAATATGTCTACCATAATATTCACCTCCTCTATCTGATATCACAACTTTTATTTTAAGATTTAGTTGATTTTCAACTTTAGTTTTATAATCTTTAAAAGTTGTAAGTGATTCAGATTTGTCCTTGATTAGATACAAGTACATGTAACGAGAATAATCATCAATAAAAGTGATAAATGAAGTATGTCCAGTTATTCCAACAATGGTGTAAGGGCCACTAATATCGGTGTGAATAATTTCTAATAAATTAGAACTCCTAGTGGCACCTTTCTTAGTTGCTGTTGTCATTTTGCCTTTAAGGCATTTGACACATGTTCCAAAATCAGTGAAATCAAGAGAAGGTAAAACTTCATCCTTCACGAGTCCAGATAAGCGATCCCGTGAGATGTGGCCTAAACGTTGATGCCACAACATGGATGAAGTTTCTAAGTCTCTTTTTCTTTTAGTCTTTGTTGATTTCTCATTAATATTATATGATAACAAAGACCTAGAGAAATCATCATCTAGTTCTAACTTATAGAGACCACCATCCAAAAGACCAGTACCAAATACTTGAGAATTAGAACTAATAGTAAGTCTGCCATTACCATGAGAAACATAAAAATCATCCATGTCTAACTTTGGTACTGATACAAGATTCCTAGAAATTTCAGGAATGTATAAGGTATCATAAAGTTTAATACATAGGCCGGTTTTCATTATTAATTCTAAGGTTCCCACGGCAGCAACAGATAGTTCCTTTCCATCCCCAAGCTTAAGGGTTATTTGGTTTCTTTCCAACCTCCGGATTGTAAGGAATCCCTGAGTAGAATTGGTCACATGAACCATAGAAGCAGAGTCAAACCACCATGTATTAGTTTGAACATTTAAATTAAAGGACTCAATTATCATATTAAGATGATTACCTCTCTTAGCCAGCCATTCCTTGAAGTCAGGGCAATCTTTCTGCTTATGTCCTACCTTTCGGCAGAACTTGCAGTAAGGCTTGCCATTGGAATTGTTAGAGCTGGAAGATGCATCTGCATTGGACTTAGGAATTTAGAAGCATCCTTATGAGTATTGTTCTTCCTTTTCTTTGAACCAGTGGCCATCAGGTAAGCAACATCTGGTTTCTCAAGCTTCTGACGCTCTTCCTCTTGTACGCACATGGCAATCAACTCGTTCATCATCCACTTCTCTTTCTGAGTATTGTAGTTGATCTTGAAAGCCTCATAAGATGCAGGAAGAGAAGTCATAATGAAGTGAACCAAGAAACCATCACTGATCTCCATGTCTAATCCCTTAAGTTTACGGGCCATGTCGTTCATCATCATGATGTGCTCACGAATGCCACTGACTCCGTCATATTTTGTAGACACCAGTTTCATAATCAGGGTGCTAGCATGCGCCTTGGAGGTTCCTTTGAATTTCTCCTCCACAGCAGTAAGGTAAGCTTTAGCGTTAGCCAAATCAGGAATGGCTCCTCTGATGATTGGGCTGATAGAGTTCTTGATAAACATTAGCGCTATCCTATTAGCCTTATCTCATTTCTCATAGAGCAGCTAAGCTTCAGCAGTGCTCTTATCAGTGAGGACAGGAGGTGCAGGCTCTCTCAGGGCGTAGTCGAACTCCGTGATCCCAAGAGTAAGCATAAGTGAATCTTTCCAAGCAGAGTAGTTCGCACTAGTAAGGGTCTCAATTCCCATATTGGGAGCTGTGGATTGAATTAGATGAGAAAGAGTAATATACTAAGGCTATAGAAGAACTTAGAGTGATCTATGGGGTAACTTAGATCTAAGGCAAGCAGATATTAGGACCATTATAGTAAGGAAGCTGTGATAAGAGTCTATTATAACATCAAATTAATAGACTAGATTAGGTTCTACTTAAACAAATGGGTTTCACTATGGTTAATAACCATTCATCTAAGTATTAGGAACAATTTAGTTAGAAAATAAAATGTGCATTAGGAATGTAACACATTACCTTTGGGCAGAAGTGAGACATTTATAAGCATTATACACATGTTAAGTTTGCAAACATATATGTAACACATCACCTTTGGGCAGAAGTGAAACATACATGCTTTTAGGCAAAATGATGTCATGTGAATATCTAATGTTTAAGGATACACACAAGTAAGTGACAATGCTTAATAAGACTCAAATAATAAGATGTAACACATCACCTTTGGGCAGAAGTGAAACACTTGTTACTGAGTTTAAGCAGATTTTGTATTTTAAGGTTTTGTAAAACATGATAGTTTAAGGTTTTTAACAAAACTATTTAGTGTTCGTACACGAAATTTGTAACACATCAAATAATAAGATGTAACACATCACCATTGGTTAAGTGTTCGTACACGAAATTTGTAAAGTTTCCGAAGTTAGTAATGTTCTTGAAAATAGTTATGTACTCGAAATTTTGAGTACTCTTAGATTTTCGAGTACTCTCAGATTTTCGAGTACAGTTAGGTTTTCAAGTACAGTTGAATTTCGTGAACTTCAAAATTTCGAGTACAATAAGATTTCGTGAACTCCTAAATTTCGAGTACACTAAGATTAAAAGTAATTTCGAATACTCTAAATTTCGAGTATTAAAATTTCGAATACTCAAAATTTCGAGCACTTAGAATTTTGAGTACACCAAATTTCGAGTACTCTTAAAAACATGTACATTAATTTCGAATACGTTTAAGTCCGAAAATTTCACGGTTTACGAAAAACGCACCAGATTCACGTTTTTACGAAAAACGAACCAGTTTTAAGATTTTATGGAAAAAACGACCAGTTTTCGTACTCGTTTTTCGAAACGTTTGTGGATTTTGTATCAATTTTGCGATTAAGAATCGATTAAACAACATATCGCTCTGATACCACATGTTGGATCGATTCCTTTGATTCAGATTTAAACATGAACATGAAAACAATAATGAAATAGAGATTAGATGAAACCTGTGAATCCAGTGAACGCATTGTTGATTCCAGACATGATTCCTGAGATGATGATCTTGACCGGGTTCCCGTTTAGGGTGTATGGTGAGGATGGAGTAAGACGAGAGGGCTCGGTTATGGGGTTCACGAATTCTCTAGGGGTGAGGAGAATTCGCTTATGATGTTAATAATGTGAGTAACCTTTGAATAGGAGCCATTAGTCTCTATTTATACACCCAAGGGGAAACCCTAATTAGAATAAATAAGGATAATTACGTCCATCAAATAATTATCTATCTACTAGGGGTAATTAAGTAATTGATCTAATTAGTTAAATAATCATGAGGGCCATATTGTAAATATTTATTCTTACATTTTAACCAAGGGTTAAGAAGCAGGTGTCAAGGCATCAGGGTACAAGAGGTGACATAAGTCAACTCTTGTACAGAAATGGAAAGAATAAGCATACACGAGGGGGACGTCGGGAAAGCAGGAGGCTTGACCTTCCAAAATGGAAAATGTCTACTCCAAAGAACCCAGAGCCCCAGAAGCCCAACTAGTATAAATAGAGCACTTGGGGAACTCTTTCAGGTATCTCATCTATTTCTCTTACACTCACTTCCATTCCCTGATCGATTTCATTCTTCGATCAAAAGCTTATTCTCACGCCGGAGTCCAATCGCAGGAGGCCCCCTCCTGCGGTAAGAGTAATGGCTTTTGTGGTTGCAGGATCGCAAGGATAGTCTTGACGAGCTAGATCGGAAGGAGTCTGGGATCCGTTAGTTCAACATTGGCGCCCACTGTGGGGCCTGAAACTCAAAATTACACCTGAGCAGCAAGGTCCCCAGTAATCCTGGTAAAATACCATATTCTTGTACTAAAACATTCATACCCCATGGAGGGGACAAGTAACCCTGGAGGGTCCACGGCTCCTCGCCATTCGCCCAGCTTGTCGCCTATCATTAACGATATGATCGAACTAACGCCCGAAGGCGTCCGGGAGAATTTTCCCCGTTTGCAAGAGCTGATAACCGAATATGTCCGAGATGAATGCTTCAGAGAAGTGCGTGTCCGTTTGGCTTATGATGAAGACTCGGCAATGCCAGCCATACTGTCAGCAAGTACTGAAATACCAATATCCTTCCCCATATCCAGCCATCCCTTAGACCCCGTGACGGCAACACTGACCTTGCCATTCGAAACACCCCAATCTTTTGTCCAATACGGCTCAGAAGTACTACTGTCAAACCAAATATATAGACCTGAAGCGATGTTAGGGTCAGGAGGTATGAATCTTGTGACAGAACCAGTACCCTACTGTATGTCATTCCCACTGTCCGGCCAAATGCCAACCTTATTGTTAAACCAAACCCAAACCACTGCACCGTTGTTAGGCGGTGGAGCCATCTGGCCAAATATTCCCTCTAGTAACCAAAATACCATGGCCTTACCTCCGTGGCAGAATGCATACGGTAGCCAGATGTTCACACACCACCTTGGTTCTAACCCGTTGCTCACCCAACCGGGAAATAGTAACCCGATGGTAAGCCAATACTTCATCCCCACACATCCTGTGTATCCGTTCATGTCTTTTAACCACATGCCAAATAGCCAACCCTTTGTCATTCCTACTTATCACACCGAGCCTTTCGTGCAAAACCTTAATCTGGAAAACACTCCCCATAACTCAGAAATAGCCGATGAGCTGTCCCGCCCATATGTCCCCATTACCCATACAAAATTCTCACAACGGATAGCAAACTTTCTGTTTCCTCTTAAGACCAAGATGCCAGCCAACTTAAAGACATACGACGGTCTTGGTGATCCTGATGATCACTTAGAATTGTTTACAAGAGCAGCAATGGTAGAGCGGTGGATCTTGCCATTGTGGTGTCGCATGTTTGCTCAAACACTTGTCGGGCTGGCAAGACTTTGGTTCAATAGCTTACCAAACAGAAGTATTGATACTTTCGAAGACCTTAGTGGAAAATTTCTAGCTAACTTCATGCAACAGAAAAGGTATACCAGAGATCCGGTAGAGCTCCACAACATCAAGCAGAAAGACGATGAAGACCTTCGTGCCTTCATGGAAAGGTACAAAATGGAAAGTTTAAGTATAGGCGGAGCAATAGAGCAGATGTGTGTTTCTGGTTACATCCATGGAGTCCGGCCAAGACAATTGATTGAAGACCTTAATAGGAAGATACTAAAAACAATGGAGGAGGCGATGGAGAGAACAGAAGCATTTGTTAGAGGCAAAGAAGCAGCACAAGCCTTGAACGCAGGAAAAAGACCAAAAAGCCAGCCCTGGAAAAGATCCCCACCTCGTCAACTAAGCAGATCGGCCAGGTATGGTTCCTTTACGGACAAAAGACCTTTCTATTGGTGTCATGATACTTACAGGCTATGTAGCAAAGCTGGGTACAGCTCGAGAAACAATGAAGAGGAGAAAGGCAAGGAAGTACAATTTACGGCATTAACAAAATCTCCAAAGGAGATTTTAGCCACAGAGGAAGCAGATTTGGTTTTCAACCTCCCAAACCTATGCCCAAAACGACAGAAAGAAACTCAAAAAAGTTTTGTGATTTTCACGGCGATACCGGGCACCATACCAATGATTGCTTCCAGTTGAAGAAGAGGATTGAAGCCGTCGTAAAGTCTGGTGAACTGGCCCACTTGGTGAAAGATATCAAAGAAAAGAAAGGCAATACAAACAAACTGTAGAATGACAAGGAAAAGAAGAATAAAGAAATACCGATGGTGTCAGGTGAAACATCGCTGGAAGGCAAGGAGAAAAAAGAACACAAGGCGTGGATGTCTAGAAAGATTAAATTCCCACCCGTACGGCACGAGCGGTGGAACTCATCACCCATGGTTGTCAAAATAGCCATAGGAGATGTAGACATACACCGAGCATATTTAGATGGTGGAAGCGCCTCCGAAATTATGTATGAGCACTGCTTTAACCAGTTGGAAGAAAGTACAAAGCAAAAGTTGAGAACGTCGTACACCCCATTGGTCTGTTTTGCCCAGAGAAAAGGTATACCCCTTAGGTGAGTTAACTCTAAATGTCACTATGGGTACATGAAAGTTATTAAGAAGTGAAGAATTAACATTCCTGGTTGTTCGAGCGCCGTCACGATACAATGTCATCATTGAACGGCCAGGAATCAGTGCATTCAGAGCAATAGTGTCCACGGCTCATGAGATGGTAAAGTTCCCCACGAAGGCAGGGATCTGTACCATTTGTAATGGTAAAGAAGCATACATGACCGAAGAACAAATGAAACCAGGCTAAGTATAAACCCGAAGCATTTGGGCCAATTAATCAACATTGGTCCAACACTTAGTCCAGAAGGAAGAAGCCAGTTGGTAAAATTTCTACGTAACAATGTTGATGTTTTCGCATGGAGTTGGAAATAAGAGAACGTAGCAAGCCAGTCACACAAAAGAAAAGAGGCATGGCCCTCGAACGAAGCCAAGCCGTCACAACGGAAGTAGAAAAACTGGTGACAACAGGAATCCTGAGGGAGGTACTATACCATACTTGGATCGCAAACCCCGTTATGGTCAGAAAGCAAGACAATACCTGGCGAATGGGCGTAGACTTCAAAGACCTAAACAAGGCTTGTCCCCAAGATTGTTATCCACTCCCTGAGATCGATGCAAAGGTAGATGCTGTGGCAGGGAACAAGTTCAAATGTTTCTTGGATGCCTATAAAAGGGTATCATCAAGTGCAAATGCAGAGGTCGGATGAAGAGAAGACTGCTTTCTACACACCAAAAGGAATCTTTTGTTATACGAAAATGTCTTTTGGCCTGAAGAACGTAGGGGAAACATTTCAAAGGATGGTGGATTCAGTATTTCACACCCAGGTTGGGAAGAATATGGAAGCCTATGTCGACGATTTAGTGATAAAAAGTAATTCTGAGGAACAAATGTTATGTGATATCGAAGAAACGTTTGGCAAACTAGGGGCTTTGCACAGGTTCCTCTCTAAGTTGGCGGAAAAATCCTATCCATTTTTTCAAACACTCAAGTGTTGCGGTACAAATTTCCAATGGACGGAAGAAGCAGAGAAGGCATTTCAAGACATGAAAAGATATATCGCCAGCATACCGTCCTTGGTAGCACCGGCAACATCAGATCAAATGTCTCTTTACATTGCCATCGGTGGAGAAGCTGTTAGTCCTGTCTTGATGGTAAAATGGTCAAGGGCACAGTTGCCAGTGTACTTCCTCAGCAGGGTTCTAAGAGAAGCCGAATCAAGATACCCAGAAATAGAGAAAGTCGTACTCACAGTTGTACATACGGCAAGAAGGCTACACAGGCATTTCCAGGCCCATCATATTATTATTCTAACCAATTTACCTATTAGAGAAGTCTTGCAGAAACCGGAAAACTCTGGAAGGTTGGCCAAATGGGCGATTGAGCTCGGAGAACACGAAATTACTTACCTCCCCCTTACGGCGGTCAAAGGGCAGGTCCTGGCCGATTTCATCATGGAAGGCACAATGGTAGAACAACAAGATCACTCGGTGCTCACAATAAACTCCGAGTCAGAAGAAGGTGGATGGAAATTATACACAGATGGGGCATCAAATGCAGAAGGTTCAGGCGCCGGCTTGATTCTCATCGATCCAAAAGGTGTGAAGCTCACCTATGCGTTGCGATTAAATTTCCCAAGCACAAACAATGAGGCCAAGTATGAGGCTCTCATCGCAGGATTACAACTTGCTGTCAAAATGAAGGTACAAGAGTTACATGCCCATGTGGAGCTCACCTATGCGTTGCGATTAAATTTCCCAAGCACAAACACCTATGTGTGGAGCTCACCTATGCGTTGCGATTAAATTTCCTAAGCACAAACAATGAGGCCGAGTATGAGGCTCTCATCGTAGGATTACAACTTGCTGTCAAAATGAAGGTACAAGAGTTACATGCCCATGTGGACTCCTTACTAGTCGCAAGCCAAGTAAATGGCAGCTACGAAGCAAAAGGAGACCGAATGAAGAAGTATTTGGCAAAGGCAAAAAGCGTACTAATGTCAATCCCAAAATGGCAAGTCAGTCAGATTGCCAGAAGCCAGAACAAGAAAGCCGACGCACTAAGCAAGTTGGCCACGGTAGTATTCGCCCATCTCACCAAGCAGGTCCTGGTGGAGGTCATCACTGAACGAGCGGTAAGATGTGAAGAAGTGCAATTAGTCGAGGTCGCACAAACAAGCTGGATGACCCTAATACAAGATTATCTCTCAACATGTTTCTTACCAGAAGACAAGGATGAAACTGCACGCCTGCGGCTAAAGGCATCGCAATATGTTCAAAAAAAATCCTATTTGGCCCCGTTACTGCGTTGACTTGGGTCCGAAGATAGCTTTTTTCTCATCCGAGCACTCCACGAGGGAATATGTGGAACACACGCAGGGCCACGAACAATCGTGGCCAAAATGATGAATGTGGGATTTTTTTGGCCGACAATGCATAAAGACACAATCACGGAACTTCGCAAGTGTGAAGGTTGTCAGTTGCACTCACCTATCCAAAGAGGCCCAAAGTATGACCTGTCACCATTTCCCCCGCCTGGCCATTTTACAAATGGGGAATGGATATCGTGGGACCATTCCCTTTAACTCGGGGAGGAGTCAAATTCCTGTTGGTAGCAGTAGACTATTTCACAAAATGGCCAAAAGTCAAACCGTTGGCCACCATCACAGGAAAGCAAGTAATCAATTTTTTCTGGGAAAGCATCATTTGTCGATTTGGGTTGCCTGGCGAAGTTGTCACCAATAATGGCAAACAATTCACAGACGATCCTTTCAAAGCATGGTGTGTCGAACTTCAGATCAAACAAGTTTTCAGCTCCGTGGCACACCCACAATCGAACGGGCAGGTCGAAAGGATGAATCGAAGCATTGTAGAAGGCATTAAAATGCGGTTGGGTAGAAGAGGTAAATATTGCTTAGATGAGTTACCCAGCGTTCTATGGGCAATCCGCACCTCCAGAAAAACAAGCCATGGTAAAACACCATTCAATCTAACTTTCGGAGCAGAAGCTGTAATCCCAGCAGAGATCGGCATAAAATCGCCACGGCAGTATCAGTTCACGCAAGAAGGCAACGACAAAGAAATGAAGCTGAACTTAGACCTATTGGAAGAAGAAAGGGATATGGCAAGAATCACCGAGGCAAAGTACAAGCAAAAGATGGAGCAATACTACAACAAGAAGGTCAGCCAAGTCAATTTCCGTCCTGGCGATCTTGTTCTCCGAAAAAATGAAGCCAGCCGACAAGAAGACACCGGAAAATTAGGGCCCAAATGGGAAGGCCCATACAAAATCAAGGAATGCCATCAAAAGGGCTCGTACAAACTCGAAGACATGCAAGGCAGAGCTATTCCACACCACTGGAATGCAAGCAACTTGCGAAAATTTTACGTCTAAAGAAGCAGTTATCATCAGGAAGCATGGGACCTAGCATAGCCCATTTTTGTAATCTTTGCTTAAAGCATTTTGTTATGCATGTATGATTTCTTGTTACAAGTATAAATGGCAAGAATTTTCTTTTCTATCATGACAAATACACAAACAAACCCATAAACGGATTTGCAAACACTCATAGGATTGAGCACCCTAACAATTTAGCTCAACGAGATCTAGCCTTGACTTACCCATGAAAAGGTTGAGCCCCTGATACAATCTAGCTCTATGGGATCTAGCCTTGACTTGCCCATGCAAAATTCTTGAAAATATGGGATCCGACAATAACCTACCCATTCACTATGTGCAGATAATACGTTTCCTAAACAATACACTTGACAAAGTAAAGCAGTACACAAAAAACGAAGACAATCACTGTAAAAGTGCTTAAAGCAGCAACAATGTTCATAAACTACGATGACCATCATCACAAACACAAACAAAGTCACAAACCAACGACATTCAAAGATAACATTGTTCAAATACCAAAATACATGAAACATAGCAAATTGTCTGGATTACAAACTAACACCAAATATGACAAATAAACTACCGCCACTTCATTTGTCTTCAGGATCCTTGGATGATTCCACAGATGCGTCACGCGATCCGGGCAAACTGGCAGGAACCCGAGGCGCCACAAGAATAGTCGTGTAAGGAGTGGCAAAGCTGGTAGTACTAGGGCTAGCTTGGCCAGCAAAGGCTAGGGGATCTGCCATCTCAAAATTCTCCGGGAACAATCCTGCCAAAACTAGCAGTTAGTACATATACCCAAACAAGACTCACACAAGGTTAAATGGGACATTCATACCTTGCAGAATAGAAATAGGTTCTTTTTCACACCGGGACACAGCACATAGATACGGGAAAGTCATGGTTTCAAAAGATGAAATGGTTACATGCAATCGAGCTTTAGCCTGAGGCTTGTAGTCTAGAAGGTTCTCCAAAACATGGCCAGCAACTGAATGCCTATATCCAGACTTCAACCCAAGGGTTACCCCGTATTCATGGGCAGCTTTCTGAATGGCTGCCAAAGGTAACAAGTATTCTTGACTATTGTGAAGACAGTTTACAATCTGGCCCAACCCATGAACAAACAACCATTCCTGGTCAGCAAGAAGGGATTCATTCTGCTGTTGCAACTCCTGATTACGTGTCCGCACCTCTTCTAAGGACAAATTCAGGTCCTGCTTCTTGATGTGTTAGTTTAACACATCCGTTTTTATACATAATCGAGTCCGTTTTTGTTAGTTTTGTTAATATTTCGAGTCGTTTTTAGTTCCTTTTTACATTTTATTGTTTTTGTGCAGGATTGTGTCCCGGAGGAGCGGAAACGAGGGCAAACGGGCATCGGAATCGAGTGTGGTTGATCGAGCGAAGAAAAAGAATAAAAAAACCCTAAGCGCTACGCCCCGGGCCAACACTTGGTCCCAGGCGATGCGCCTGGGAACATTCTCAGATTCCCACTGATCCGCGCGCACCGCCCAGTCAGAGCGCTTGGCCGCAGGCGATGCGCCTGGCAGCCTCAGCCGCCCGACTAACTTGTCCCGCGCGCACCGCCTAGCCCTACGCAGCCCCGCTAGGCTGTGCGCCCCAGACCATTTTTTGCAAAAAAAAAACCCTAATTTCATGCCCTCTACAAATGGGACGCGTCTAGACCGATTTTGGGACTACTTTGGAACCTTCGAACCCTAATCTTGCCCCTGGAGCTGCTGGAGCTTAACCCTTGGAGTTTGGGGCTTGATTAGAGCTTTTGGAGTTGAAGAACAAGGAAGATCTTGAGTAATTTGCTCTCTTTCTTTAGTTTGTTATTGTAATCAGTAATCTATCATGTTGTTAGACATATTCCAGCATTGTTTACTTCTGTTATGATTGTTGGTTGCTAGATATTGGTTATGCCTAGGCTAAAGATGATAAAGTTGTGAACTTTAGGTTATTTGGACTTGGTTTGTGATTATGGATGATATATGCTTTGTATCCAGTTGTAAAGCTTGAATCTTTGATGATATTTGCATGCTTGAATGATGGTTGTTGATGAATGTTAGATCTACATGAGTCTAGGAATGTCTTTCCATCAATAGATTGCATGTTAGGCCTACTACTTTGTGTTTTAGGTTAGTTTATGGAGTTTTGATCACTTTCCATAGGATTGACATCATTGAGGATTGTGATTCATGCGTGTGACCTAGCCTAGAAATCCGGGAGGTGATAGGTTAGTCGGTTGGTCTATTTCACTATTGGTTATTTGGGTTAAACGACCCGGGAGGGCGTTATCTTAGATTTCCTTAGTGGTTGTGTCAATCTGAGTCAAAGTAGTCAACTTTATGACTCTCCAGTGTCTTGTGATACATGCGGGTGGAGAAATCCGGGAGGTGATCCACCCGTTGGAGTGCAATTCCATATCAGGAAAATCCGGAAGGTGACCCGGCAGACTAATGCATACATTACACTCTTAGGATTTTCATTGGTGTTGCCTGGTAACTGATCTGGGTCCCATTAGGTCATTCTAGGTTTGTTTCTTAAGATCCTAGTTGTAAGATCTATTAAGGCTGATGCTCACCAAACTCTTCTCTTGAATAAGTCCTGAACTCTCTAAAGCCCAACAGCCTTCAGATGGAAAGAGTTACTCTTCGGAAGAAACATTACTTCCATAGGATAACTCACTCCTGCTGAAGGCTATACAAGAGTGGAGCTTCTGAAGACCTCCTCAGCTATCAGATGCTCAACACTTAAAATATTTACAAGATCAAAGCTTCAGAAGACAAGAGCTTCCGAAGACCAAAAGCTTCCGACAACTATCTCAGCAGATTCAATGTACATAAGACTTCCGAAGACTTACTTCTGACAGATTCCACACTTGTAGATATATTCAGAGCTGCTTTCTCTTCCGAAGACCAATAAAGAAGACATTTTTGTGAAAGTCAGCAACAAAGAAGATTTGTCAAAAGCATAGAAGATAACAGAATTAAATGCCTTTTGTGGTGTAGGCATTTATTGTAAAAGTCAATGGAGTCTTTTGTATTAATTGTAATTAATATGGCTTGGCCTGTCAAGTCCATAACATATACTAGTTTTAGAATTTGTTTGTTTCTATTATTTTGTCCAGCTTTGTATCCCTACAAGGATACAACTGTAGGTCTTAGTATAAATACGTTCACTTGTTACTTAGCAATGTACCGGTGTATGCTTGAGCTAAGTATTGTAATCCTAACAGTTGAATGCAATATACTTTGACCTTGAATTTACTATTACCTTCAATACTTTGTTTTTCAAACTGTTTTACAAAACTAAGTTGATACTGTTTCCGCAACTATCAACTTTGTAGAAGATAACTTGTGATAAGTGTTGTGTTTGATTACATAACCCGATCCAACAAGTGGTATCAGAGCCTTGGCTCTTTAACTTAAGTAACTAACCATTCTTAAGTTACCGTTTGTGTATCTTCTACAACTTTTTTGCTTTTCAAGCTACCTCAAAATTAAAATGACCACAATCAGCAAGCATGACACTGATAACGGTACTCTCAATAAGCCTCCCATGTTTACTCCTGGCGACTATGATACATGGAAGGTCAGGATGGAGGGTTTTTATCAGGAACCAAGACTTCAAACTTTGGAAGTCAGTTCTTGAAGGACCTTTCATCCCAACTATTGCTGTTGCAGGCACCGGTGGAGCAGCTGTGCCAAAAGACCCAGCTCTTTATTCTGATGAAGACTACAAGAGAATGGAGATGGATTCGAAGGCTCTGTGGCTCATCCAGATGGCGATTCCCAACTCAATCATACATGCATTTAAGAAGTGCAAATCTGCTCAGGGGCTGTGGAACTCTCTGCAGCAGATGTATGAGGGATCTGAAGATGTCAAGGAAAACAAAAAGGATATGCTGAAACAGAAGTTCAAGAACTTCTGTCAAGAAAAAAATGAGAAGATGACTTCTCAATATCTGAGGTATGTCCAGTTGGTTGACGAGTTAGTGGCTACAGGTGTAAAGATGGAAAACCAAGATGTGATAAGAAAGTTTCTTTGATCACTTCCACAAGCGTGGAACATTTACTCTGTCGCCATTCGAAGGACAGAGAATCTGAGAACTTTGAAGCTTGGAGAACTATTTGGTATACTCAGTGCATACCAAATGGAAATTGATGCTTAGGAACCTAGACCTTCCCCTGTACCTTCTGGTTCAGCAGCCCTATATGCACCCATCCATAATCCATCTTACCAAAGTTACCAACCCATCTTCCACACAACTTCCACACCTATTGTCACCTTTCCTGAAACCCCAACTCCATCTACTTCCCACTCAAACTCATTCACCAACACAACCCCACTGCTGAGTTCAGGCCAAGGAACTTTTATGGCTGAAGAAACCAACTATTTTCATCTATGCCAGGAAGATTTAGATGGTATTCCTGCTGATGATCTTGAGGAGATGGACATCAATTACCAGATGGTCATGATCTCCTATAGGGCAAAGAAGTTTTATCAAAAAACCGGCAGACAATTTAAGAAGCACAACATGAAGACAGGGTTTGGCCTAGACAAGTCCAAACTAAAATGCTTTAATTGTCAACAATTGGGACACTTTGCCAGAGAGTGTAAATCTCCAAACTCTCAGCCTTCAACATCTGGACAGCCACACCAAAGACCATCAAGCTCCTCAAATAGTGCCAATGTTGCAGAACAACATGATTTCTCAGATTGGAGTTTCCAATGTAACATCAGTGCCGGACGCGTGCCGGAACAGTGATCGCAACAGTAACTCGTACAGTAACTTAGGTACACGTTACGTGAAACTATGTTTATGCTATTGATACATTATGCTTAACACAAGACTATTATACGATTGTCTGAAATCTGATTAAAACCTTAGGGTTTAATAGTCAGAATCATATCAGACAACACAGTGTGGAAACACAGATACTTGATTTGACGCTATTGTGTATAAACGTATGTGAGGTTAAACAGAACGAAACTATAATGGTTGTTGTTACGGAATGCTAAACCGACGAATTATTCGTATAGGTGACGATCTGTACGAATGATTCTGAAAGTTTAACGTTCTGAAATAATAACTGAGAAGTAGAAAACAAGAATCAGAAAGCCAAACCATCGTCGTGATCGTTCGAATGACGATTCAAACGAATACGCGCGACGGCGACGCGTTCTGACGAAACGAAAACGAACACAAAAAAAAACGATACGAACGATAATAAACTTAAGGAAATAAAATATTTCCTATTTTACAATTTTGAAACTCATCATAAATAAAATTAAACAAAACTATTTTGCTAATTCGCGAACAAATAAACTAAACATGTAAAAATGATATAAATTGATAAATAATTTAATACAACGATAGTTAAAATAATTTCTAATGATAATCGTATTTAAACATTCTAAAATAATCCTTTTTATTTAAATTACGAAGAACGCGCTTAACGATCCGGAAACATGATGAAACTACGAACCGAGCAACCGAAACGAACCCGAATACCCGCGGGGTATATAAACATCAAATGAGGAGTTTATCCTCATTTATTGCTTACACTCTCTCTCTACAAGAAATTTCCGTTCATCTCTCTCTCTAGCAAGAACCAACTTTCAAGCTTCATATCTTCTTCATTCATGGATGAAATCAAGCAATTTCGGAGCCTAAACGAAGATCTCGACTCCCTCTACCTAGAAGTACAACTGATTTGAGGGTTTGCTCGACTGATTTCAAGGTATGAAGCTTTGAAATGGCTGAAAAATAGGGTTTTCCTATCACCTTTGATCGAACCCCTCCATGTAGCCGGCCGACCCTCTTTATTTCGAACCACCACTCTACAAGGAACATTAGTAGCATAGCTCCATGTTAACCCAATCGTTCCACCATGGCTGATGATGATGATGATGTTCGAACCAGATTACAAACGCATGGGACGAACCTGTGTGCATACAGCTCTCATGGCCGAACCTTTAGAGTCCCACGAACCCTTAGCCTCTAGCCGAATCATCCCTTCCAGACCGGCGAACCCTTCTGGTAATCCCCACTTGGCCGAACTTTCACTGATTAGCCGAACCAAAAGCTGTGAAGGCGAACCCTAATGATTACCGAACCCTTCTAGCATGGCCGAACCCTACTTGATCAACTAACCGAACCCTCCTCGGCCGAACCATTGAAGAAGCTGCGAACCTATGGCTATTAACCATCAGCCGAACCATTTCATGAGGGCGAACCCTGCATGTGGCTGCCGAACCCATCACCACTCCTGAACCCTGTTGCAACGAACCATATGATCGCGAACCCTCTTGCATGAACGAATCTTGCATGTGTTTAAACTAACCGAACCTGTTGGGCCAACCATTGCCGAACCCTTGGCTCCCATTGGACGAACCTACACCTTAAACGAACCCAAAGGTTCGCTGTAGATGGAACGACCAAATTCCTATGTTCGGCCCAAGTTCTAAGCCCACACAAGTTTATTCGGTCCACGCTTTCTATTCATGAGTATGGTCGAGGCCCACAAGGTTTTGAGTGGTCTAAGTGGTCAAACTTGGCCCAAAATTCTTTCGGCCCAAAACCTTTATGCTAGCCCATCTTTTAGTCGGCCCAATCCTCTTTTGTCCAGCCCAAATCGTTATACAATTGGGCCCAATGGTGGCCCATAACACCACATTAGACCCACATTGTAACATTTGTGCCGGAATCGTTACCGGAACAGTAAGTTGCACTGTATATTGCACAGTAACTCAGGTACACATGACGTGAAACTATGTTTATGCTAGTGATATATAATGCTTAACATGAAAACTATTATGCGATTGTCTGAAATCTGACTTAAAACCTTAGGGTTTAACAGTCAGAAGCACATCAGACAACACAGTGTTGAAACACGTATACTTGATTTGATGCTATTGTGTATAAACGTATGTGAGGTTAAACAAAACGAAACCATAACGGTTATTGTTACGGAATGCTAAACCGGCGAATCATTCGTAGAGGTGACGATCTGTACGAATGATTCTGAAAGTTTAACGTTCTGAAATAATGACTTAACAGTAGAAAACAAGACTCAGAAAGCCAAACCATCGATGTGTTCGTTCGAATGACGATTCGAACGAATACGCGCGATGGCGACGCGATCTGACGGAACGAAAACGAATAACGATACGAACGATCATAAATTTAAGGAAATATAATATTTCCTATTTTACAATTTTGAAACTCATCATAAAACAATTTAAAATTTAACTATTTTATTAAATCGCGAAACAATAAACGAAACGCGTAAAAATTACGAAATTCGACAAATAAATTTATCAAACGAAATTTAAAATAATTATTAAAATTTAATAACATTCAAATCGTTAAAATAAACTCTTCCTATTTATTTTTACAATAAATGCGCGTAACGGGCCGAATACGCGACGAAAATACGAACCGAGCAACCGAAACGAACCCGAATAACCACGGGGTATATAAATCCTAAATTTTGTCATCTACCTCATTTATTTCATTTCTATCCTCTCTCTAACTCCACATTTCCGGCCACCACATATATCCACCATTTTCAACCTTTGAAAGCTCATATCTCACTCATTTCTTAACGAAATCGAGTGATTCTTGCGCCTAAACGATCATCTCGAAGCCCTCTACGCAGAAGTACAACCGATCTGAGAGTTTGGCCGACTGATTTCAAGGTATGAAGTGATAAAGTAGCTGAAAAATAGGGTTTTTATGTTGTTGTTCGACCAACTCACCTAAGTCGTTTAAAAACCCTACATCGTGGCTCCACCTTCTTGACAATCACTGCTAGGTATACTCACGAGTGAAAAACATGGCTAAGAATAGCTCCCGGTCGAACCACATTGAGAATGATGAACAGGTTCGTCGGAATACATGGATGCCGAACCTTCTAACCGCAACAGCTCCCACACAGCCGACCAAAAGCTGTGAAGGCGAACCCTAATGATTACCGAACCCTTCTAGCATGGCCGAACCCTACTTGATCAACTAACCGAACCCTCCTCGGCCGAACCATTGAAGAAGCTGCGAACCTATGGCTATTAACCATCAGCCGAACCATTTCATGAGGGCGAACCCTGCATGTGGCTGCCGAACCCATCACCACTCCTGAACCCTGTTGCAACGAACCATATGATCGCGAACCCTCTTGCATGAACGAATCTTGCATGTGTTTAAACTAACCGAACCTGTTGGGCCAACCATTGCCGAACCCTTGGCTCCCATTGGACGAACCTACACCTTAAACGAACCCAAAGGTTCGCTGTAGATGGAACGACCAAATTCCTATGTTCGGCCCAAGTTCTAAGCCCACACAAGTTTATTCGGTCCACGCTTTCTATTCATGAGTATGGTCGAGGCCCACAAGGTTTTGAGTGGTCTAAGTGGTCAAACTTGGCCCAAAATTCTTTCGGCCCAAAACCTTTATGCTAGCCCATCTTTTAGTCGGCCCAATCCTCTTTTGTCCAGCCCAAATCGTTATACAATTGGGCCCAATGGTGGCCCATAACACCACATTAGACCCACATTGTAACATTTGTGCCGGAATCGTTACCGGAACAGTAAGTTGCACTGTATATTGCACAGTAACTCAGGTACACATGACGTGAAACTATGTTTATGCTAGTGATATATAATGCTTAACATGAAAACTATTATGCGATTGTCTGAAATCTGACTTAAAACCTTAGGGTTTAACAGTCAGAAGCACATCAGACAACACAGTGTTGAAACACGTATACTTGATTTGATGCTATTGTGTATAAACGTATGTGAGGTTAAACAAAACGAAACCATAACGGTTATTGTTACGGAATGCTAAACCGGCGAATCATTCGTAGAGGTGACGATCTGTACGAATGATTCTGAAAGTTTAACGTTCTGAAATAATGACTTAACAGTAGAAAACAAGACTCAGAAAGCCAAACCATCGATGTGTTCGTTCGAATGACGATTCGAACGAATACGCGCGATGGCGACGCGATCTGACGGAACGAAAACGAATAACGATACGAACGATCATAAATTTAAGGAAATATAATATTTCCTATTTTACAATTTTGAAACTCATCATAAAACAATTTAAAATTTAACTATTTTATTAAATCGCGAAACAATAAACGAAACGCGTAAAAATTACGAAATTCGACAAATAAATTTATCAAACGAAATTTAAAATAATTATTAAAATTTAATAACATTCAAATCGTTAAAATAAACTCTTCCTATTTATTTTTACAATAAATGCGCGTAACGGGCCGAATACGCGACGAAAATACGAACCGAGCAACCGAAACGAACCCGAATAACCACGGGGTATATAAATCCTAAATTTTGTCATCTACCTCATTTATTTCATTTCTATCCTCTCTCTAACTCCACATTTCCGGCCACCACATATATCCACCATTTTCAACCTTTGAAAGCTCATATCTCACTCATTTCTTAACGAAATCGAGTGATTCTTGCGCCTAAACGATCATCTCGAAGCCCTCTACGCAGAAGTACAACCGATCTGAGAGTTTGGCCGACTGATTTCAAGGTATGAAGTGATAAAGTAGCTGAAAAATAGGGTTTTTATGTTGTTGTTCGACCAACTCACCTAAGTCGTTTAAAAACCCTACATCGTGGCTCCACCTTCTTGACAATCACTGCTAGGTATACTCACGAGTGAAAAACATGGCTAAGAATAGCTCCCGGTCGAACCACATTGAGAATGATGAACAGGTTCGTCGGAATACATGGATGCCGAACCTTCTAACCGCAACAGCTCCCACACAGCCGAACCATTTCTATGGGCGAACCGTCTGCGAGCCTAATGCTAAGAGGCGAACCCTTGGTGCCACACGAACCACGTGCGAACCCTTGTGTACCCTAGCTGAAGCTATCTGTCTAGTACAGCCGAACCATGGTGACCTGCGAACCATGGACGAACCTTGTTATGATTTCCAAACCCATGCAAGCCCACCGAACCCTCAAATGCAGCGAACCTGCATGTCTCTTATGGACTCACGAACCCTCAAGGTTCATGGCCGAACCTAAACCCAGTAGTAGCAACGAACCTGTCATGTTCAACTCTAACCGAACCTATGGCTGCTCGTTGAGTCTATGTTGCACCGAACCCTCATGGTGATACCCGAACCCTAGGACGACGAACCTTAGTGCTTTGGCGAACCCATGCACAGTAAACCGGTGGCCGAACCCTGGTTGAGTACCCTCCAAGGTTCGCTGATATGGAATTGAAGCCACCCCCTTCTCGGCCGAAGGTTATAAGCAGCCCAACCTCATCATCGGCCCAACAACCATTTGCTTCGGTCCAATAGGGATTAACAGGCCCAATACCCTTCTTTTTCGGCCCAAATCAATTCCTAGGCCCAACAGCCGATAAACGTTGGCCCAATATCCTTTATTGTTCGGCCTAAGTCCTAAAGCCCACTCGTTATAGTCCAACTCCATTTATCATTAGGCCCAAATTGATCATCGAGTCTAATGATGGCCCAACATAAACTCCACGGCTCAAATATTTTTAACCGGGCCACACACATAATTTGTAGACTCAAAATTTATCATAAGAGGACCCAATAAGTTATCCAGCCCAAGGAATGTTAAGTAATCGATAAACATAGGAATGAACGTTGAAAATGATGAAAACAAAGAACAAACATATTGGTGAACTAAACATTTCGTTTGATATAAAATGATAACAAGTTTTAAACAAGTTACATAAAGGATTCGAAGTCTTACATGCGATTGATAACTTGTGATTAATAAACAAGTAGGTCATCTCTAACAAAGAAGAATTGGGGCCGGATAACAAACAAGATTCATAAATGTTAGTCAACTTTAGGACTAACACCTACACGCACAATAAACTCTTATAAACATATACTTATAAACTACAACATCATGAAATCAATACAGGATCGTGAACATTACAACAAAGGGCAACAAAGAGCGAGCGTATTCTTGTTTTACATAGTCAGACACTACGGACACAAGGTGAGTTCATTTTTCCCTTTTCAAACTTATTTGTTTTACTCCGGGACTGAGAAGCATGTTAAACATTTTATAAACTATTGAAATGTTATTTAATGCTTTTATACTTAAACATGATGCTTATAACGAGACTTATGCTTGAAATCTATATACTTGATGCTTAAACTAAGTGCTTAATGATTATGCTATAAACTATATTCTTAAAGTATATGCTTGATGCTTATGCTATAAACTATATTCTTAAACTATACTCTTAATGCTTATGCTATAAACTATATTCTTAAACTATATATACTTGATGCTCAAGCTGTGAATTAACTGCTCAAACTATATGCTAATACTAATTGCTAATGCTATATGCTATTAAGTAACACTAATGCTACATGCTAATGTTTAACACTAATACTATACGCTAAAGCTAACACTAATGCTACATGCGAATGTTTAATACTAATGCTACATGCTAAGGCTTAACACTAATGCTATATGCTAATGCCACGTGCTAATGCTACAATGCAAATACTATATGCTTATCATGCTTAAATGCTCGAAATGCTTGAAGTGCTCATAATGCTATAAACTTTGAATGCTATAAACTTGTTATGCAAAAGCAACGGTTTGGCCTCTCAGTGCTTGCCTCACCGGTTGTTAAACTTTGAATGCTATAAACTTGTCATGCAAAAGCAACGGTTTGGCCTCTCAGTGCTTGCCTCACCGGTTGTTAAACTTTGAATGCTATAAACTTGTCATGCAAAAGCAACGGTTTGGCCTCTCAGTGCTTGCCTCACCGGTTGTTAAACCTTGAATGCTATAAACTTGTCATGCAAAAGCAACGGTTTGGCCTCTCAGTGCTTGCCTCACCGGTTGTTAAACTTTGAATGCTATAAACTTGTCATGCAAAAGCAACGGTTTGGCCTCTCAGTGCTTGCCTCACCGGTTGTTAAATTATTTAAATGCTATAAACTTGAATGCTAAAGCTATTAACTATGATAGAACATACTAAATTGGCCTCTCAGTGCTTGCCATGGGGTGTTCTACATAGTTGGGACTTGAAGGAACAGACCGTCGGCCTCTCAGTGCTTGCCATAGGGTGACCTTCATAGTCATGACTTGAGGAGTAGACTGATGGCCATTCAGTGCTTGCCATACAGTGATTCCTCAATGTTCACTCATGCTATAAACTTAAACACAATGCTAAAGCTATAAACGAAATGGATAGTAGGTAAGACGCTTAATTATCATTAACAGCAATGTCCTATGCGACTTAGTATGTGGTGGGACGGCGTCTGGGTGGGTCGTAGGCTCGACTCAGGGGTATGCCCTATATATAAGAATACCGAGTTGGATGATACAGGTGGTGTTAATGAGATTAAGATCGTTACCTAGGGGGAAACATGAATGCTTTTGGGTCAATAACATAAACTTTTAAACACGATGCTTGTTAAACTTATGTTGAAACTAATGCATACAAATGCTATAGACTTGTAAACTTTGAAACAGTAAACTAAAGCAATGATGAAGAATGAATCGAATGGTAGGTAAAATGCTTAATTATCAGTAATAGCAATGTCCTATGCGACTTAGTATGTGGTGGGACGGCGTCTGGGCGGGTCGTAGGCTCGACTCAGGGGTATGCCCTATATATAAGCATACCGAGTTGGATGATACAGGTGTTATTAATGAGGTTAAGGTTTTACCTAAAAGGTTTGCAAAAGCTATTTTACAAATACTAAAACTACATGAACTCACCAACCATTGTGTTGACTTTGTTTTTCTTACATGCTTTCTCAGGTGATGCACATGAATAGGCTCAGACTTCAGGAATGCATACTAGGATACTCAGTTAGAGGACCTAGTAGACTTTTGGAAAGCACAGATTTTGTTACAGAAGCAAATCACTTTTGATATCTTGTACAGATTCAAGATTGATGCCTTTGATTCTTTGATAGGTTTATTTAGTTAAATTACTGAACACTATCAAATGTAATTTAACTTTGTAATCCTATTTTAATGTTTGATTGTGCTCTAGTTATTCTTAACATTGATGCTATGTAAACAATCTGATCATCATGATTATCACTCACGATATCACGCCCCGAGAACCTTCCGCCCGACGGGGACTTCGATCCAACCCCGCCGGCTCGGGGTGTGACACACATCAACCATGAGACCCAACATATTATCCGGCCCAATGAATTTACGATAATAACAAACACACGAACAAACATGTAAGAGTCAATGGTAAATGCATGTACGGATTATCATGTCGGATATCACAAGGGTGATAACAAGAAATTCTAGAGAAACTATGTCAACACTTAAAACTTCATTCAAAAGTACAATTGTAAATGGAAGATGAAGTAGGAATTTTGTAAACAATAAAAGAGATTCAATGTCTAGTTACATAAGGTATTGAACATCGGGCCGGATATTGAACAAGACTCACAAGTGTTAGCCAACACTAGGGCTAACACGTACACGCACACAAGTCAACACAATGAATACTTATAAGTTATAAACTACATGAAATCAATACATGATTGAGAACCTTACAACAAGTACAAACAAAGAGAGCGTGTATTCTTGTTTTGCTTAGTCAACCACTACGGACACAAGGTGAGTTCATTTGTCCCTTTTCAAACTTATTTGTTTTACTTCGGGACTGAGAAGCATGTTAAACATTTTAATAAACTATTGAAATGTTATTTAATGCTTTTAAACTTAAACATGATGCTTATATTGATGCTTATGCTTGGAAACTAGTATACTTTGAGAAGTTATAAACTTGATACTTATACTACAAACCAGAAGCTTAAAACTATGCGTGGATGCTTGAATCTATATGCTTGAAACTATGATTGCGCGCGAAATACTAAGCATGTATCTAATCATGGGCTACGTAATTGCCAAACTTCTGCTAGAGTAGGGCTTGTACCTATGTATTGAGATACATGAAAACTAAACCATGACGAGGCTAAGCTATTATCTATATAGGAGACATGTAATTGCTAAACTTCTGCTATAGCAGAGCTATTGTCTGCTTATATGAGATATGTAATTGCTGGATTGTTTGTGTATGCATGGCTTGTGTCTATGTATGAGATACGTAATTGCTAAACTTCTGCTAGAGCAGAGCTTGTATCTTGTATAGGAGACACGTAAATGCTAGACTAAGCTTAACTAATTCATGAGATACGTAATGGCTAAACTTCTGCCAGAGCAGAGCTTGTATCTAGCCGTGAGCTACTTAATTGCTAAACTTCTGCTATAGCAGAGCTTCTACTCACGCATGAGATTAGGGAAAGCTAAACTTTGTGCGTGTGAAACTATGATGCTTGTTAAACTTACTTTGAAGCTAATACTTACGAATGCTATAGACTTGTAAACTTTGAAACAGTAAACTAAAGCTATGACGAGGAATGGGTTGAATGGTAGGTAAAATGCTTAATTATTATTAACAACAGTGTCATATGCGGATTAGTATGTGGTGGGACGGCGTCTGGGCGGGTTGTAGGCTCGACTCAGGGGTATGCCCTATATATAAGCATACCGATTTGAATATTACATGTGGAGTTAATAAGATTAAGGTTTTACCGAAAGAGGTTTGCTAAAGCTATTTTTAAACTTATAAACTTTATGAACTCACCAACCATTGTGTTGACTTTGTTTTCTTACATGCTTCCTCAGGTGATGAACAGGTTTAAGCTAAGGCTTTGGATTGCATGCTAGGTGGCCTAGATAGAGGACCTAGTTGATTTTGGAAGCACAAATTTTATTAATCATATGAATCACTTTTGGTTGTCTTGTACATATTACAAGATAGAAAACATTGATTCTTTTGTTAGGTTTACTTAGTTAAATTGCATAACATTGATAATGTAATTTAACTTTGTAATCATAGTTTAATGTTTGATTGTGCTTTAGTTATTCTTAACATTGATGCTATGTAAACAATCTGATCATCATGATTATCACTCACGATATCGCGCCCCGAGAACCTTCCGCCCGACGGGGACTTCGATCCAACCCCGCCAGCTCGGGGTGTGACATCCAAGCTGAGGATGCATCTATCTCCAACAGTGCTATGATGACCAACGACTCAACCTCCACATTTAAGGGACAACAGGAATCAAAGAACAATTTGAGGATTGTTAACAACGGCTGTTCCAGGCACATGACAGGAAACAAGACTCATCTGCACAAATATGAACCATTCTTTGGATGGTCTGTTGCATTTGGAAGTGATCCGGTAGGAGGGTACATCACAGGTAGGGGCACAATCACAAATGGCAAGGTAAGCTTTGAGAATGTGCATTTTGTAAAAGAATTAAACTATATCACATGTGTGTGACCAAAAGAACAACATGTTGTTTACTGAGCATGAATGTATAGTACTGAAACCATGTTTTGTTGTTCCTAATGATCAAATTTTGCTCAGGGCTCCAAGGAGAAACAACATGTACATGCTGGATATGAGCACAACTACACCACTCAGTAATATAAATTGCTTTGACTCAAAAGCTTCACTTGATGAATCATCTCTTTGGCATAGGAGACTTTGTCATGTAAACCTTAAAAACATGAATAAACTTGCCAAAAATAACTTAGTAACTGGTTTCCCAACAAAGGAGTTCATTTGTGTTGATAAATGTGTTGCTTGCTTGAAAGGGAAGCAACATAAATCATCTCATCATGCCAAAGAGATAAATTCTATTACAACTGTCCTGCATTTACTGCACATGGACTTGTTTGGTCCCACAAGTGTTAAAAGTCTAGGTAGGAAGTCATATTGCTTGGTGGTCACTGATGATTTCTCTCGGTATACCTGAGTGTTCTTCTTGAATACAAAGGATGAAACAGCCGAGATCCTAAAATCATTCATTCTCAGAGTTGAAAATGAGAGTGAGCATCATGTCAAAATCATCAGATTAGATCAAGGAACATAATTCAAAAACCATATTTTAAATTCTTTTTGTGAATCTAAAGGTATAACAAGGCAATTTAGTGCTCCTAGGACTCCACAACAAAATGGTGTTGCTGAGAGAAGGAATAGGACACTAATTGAGGCTGTAAGGACCATGTTGTCTGATGCCAAACCTCCAATAACTTTTTGGGCAGAAGCAGTCAACACTTCATGTTATGTCCAAAATAGAGTATTGGTGGTTAAGTCACATGGTATGACTCCTTATGAAATTTGGCATAAGAGAAAACCATTTATTGGATTTCTCAAACCATTTGGATGTCAGTGCACCATCTTGAATACTAAAGATCATCTAGCCAAGTTTGCTGAGAAATCAGCAGAGGGTTATTTTGTTGGCTACTCTTCACATGCAAAAGCATACAGAGTATACATCAAAGCTTCCAGAATTATTGAAGAGTCTGCAAATGTTCAATTCAATGAACATACTATCAATAAGCCTGGAATATGTCCTGATTGGTTATTTGATCTTGATAAATTCACATCTGTATTTAATCTTATGAAATAGTATGTTCCAGATCCACAGATATCTGCCTTGGACTCCTCCAAGAACATCATAGAAGAAGACTTTCGTGTTGAACCGACAATAGCTTCAAGACAAATCTTGGCAGAATCCACTTCAACACATAATGTTGTTTCACAGTCTGAGACAATGAACAACTCTCAGGATGCTCCCTTAAGTGACTCTACATCAATTCCATTAAGTCAAGAAGAAGTTGGAAGTCCTTCATTTGGAGCAACCACTCTGGAAACTCTCCCTCCCAGAGAGAATCATCCCACAACAGTCCAACCTTTAAGACCTCAAGATCTACCAGAAATTCGTTCCAAACCTTGAGTCAAGCAACCTGGATTTGTCTTCTCAGCTAGATGTGATCCCCAGAACTCGCATTCATAATACCCATCCAGTTGAGAACATTATTGGTAATGTTGAGGAAGGAATAAGAACAAGAAGCTCTATGCATGAAGCAAACATCTGTTTGTTTTCTTGCTTTCTATCCCAAATAGAACCAAAGAAAGTTGCTGAAGCCCTAAAAGACAGCAGTTGGGTAGAAGCCATGCATGAATAACTTCTGCAATTTGAAAGACAGGGAGTTTGGAATATTTGCCCTTTACCTAAGGGTAAGTATGCCATTGGAACAAAGTGGGTGTTCAGAAATAAGAAGGATGACAAAGGTGTTGTCATCAAGAACAAGGCAAGTTTGGTTGTCCAAGGGTACACCCAAGAGGAAGGCATTGACTACGATGAAGTTTTTGCTCCAGTTGCAAGAATTGAAGCAATCAGAATATTTCTAGCATTTGCAGCTGCCAAGAACTTCAAAGTTTTTCAAATTGATGTTAAAAGTGCCTTCCTGTATGAAAAGATTGATGAGGAAGTGTATGTGTGTCAGCCACCTGGATTTGAGGATCCAAAGTTTCCTGATCATGTCTGTAAGTTGGATAAAACTCTATATGGGCTGCATCAGGCTCCCAGAAAATGGTATGAAACTTTATCTTCTTTCCTGTTAGCCAACAACTTTAAGAGAGGAACAATCGACAAAACTCTTTTCTTCAAGAAATCCAATCAACATATTATACTTGTTTAGATTTATGTTGATGACATTATTTTTGGTTCCACAAATGAATCTCTCTGCAAGGATTTTGAGTCACTGATGAAGTCCAAATTTGAAATGAGTTCAATGGGAGAACTTAATTTCTTTCTTGGACTACAAGTGAAACAAACTCCTACAGGAATTTTCATTAATCAATCAAAATATGTTAAGGATATTCTTGAAAGATTCAACTTTACTGATTGCAAATCTTTGGGTATTCCAATGTCCAAGACAACATCCTTAAGCCCTGACCTTGAGGGGGAGGATGTTGATCAACACCAATACAGAGCAATGATAGGTTCTTTGATGTATCTCACAGCAAGCAGGCCTAATATCATGTTTGCAACTTGTCGGTGTGCAAGATTTCATGCTAATCCCAAGAGTTCACACATGCTTGCTGTGAAAAGAATCTTTAGATGCCTCAAAGGATCACTAGGTCTAGGACTATGGTATCCTAGAAATCCAGATTTTCAGTTCATGGCCTACACTGACAGTGATTATGGAGGTTGTAACATAAGCAAGAAATCCACATCAGGAGGATGTCAATTTCTTGGATCCAGAATTGTATCATGGCAATGCAAGAAGCAATCCTGTGTTTCTACCTCTACTGCAGAAACAGAATACATTGCTGCTTCTAGCTGCTGTGCACAAGTCATTTGGATTCAGAATCAAATGAAAGATTATGGAGTAGAGCTGTTCAACACTCCTATACAAATTGACAACTCAAGTGCAATCTCCATCTGTGACACCCCGTAATTTCCAGGTCAGCTTTGATTTTATTTAAATGTTTATTTAAATGCATTACGTACACGTGGCACTAGAATTAGATTAATTTAGTGAGACACGTGGCACGACAGTATGAACACTGGCATACGACTAGATAATTCGTGGAATTATCGACGAACAACACACACGTGTCAAAACACACGAACGTTGGTGAACGTCTAACACATTGTGTAGCACAACACTCGAAACTTCACGAAACACTGTCACAAGTCAATTATGGCTAATAATTGACCAATAGGGTCCATACGACGCTCGAATGATGTTTTACAGTCGAGAAACGGGCAGGAATGGGCCAGAACAACAAAACCAGTTTATTGGGCTTGAAATTCAAGCCAGGCGGTACGCCTGACCCGGGATGCCCGCGACAGGCGATGCGCGCGGGTGGAATTTGAGCGCCTCGCCTGTACCGGATCCGCGCGTAACGACACATCATGCCCACCAACGTCAGGCGATACGCCTGACACCCCTGAATCGTTTAAAATCTTCTTGAGCAGCGCAAAACCATCATTTCATCTACTCTCATCATTTCTTTCGACTCCAGACGCCATCTAACACGATTTCACCTTCCCCAAACCCCTGCCATCATCTCCTACACCTCCTAAGTCACAAAGGAAGCCATTGAAGCCATTGTTGAAGTCTTTGAAGCCTTGGAAGCTTAAAGGAAGACGTTGGAAGCTCGACACCACTACCATCACTTCACCACTGCGCGAATCAGAGTTCCAGGAGCCTATAGAAGCTGCTAAGATCAACATCTCTCAGTTCTTGAGCCTTAGAGGTAGTTCTTGTGTCTAAAATGCACTATTCTCACTTCTACACACACATGCAAGTGTTGAATCTCACATGCAAGCACATTGAATGCACATGCACGAGATTTACTTCTGGGTTTGTTGATTTTAATGTGTTTTATGATGATCTAAGGTGTTTAAATGATGATCTATGATGATCCATGGTGTTGTGTATGGGTCTTGTTGTTCAAAGTGATGTTTTGTGATGAGATATGGACATGCATGTATGATCTAAGGCATTTTAGATAGTTTTGTTGATATTGAAATGATTCACGATAATGTATAAGTGTCCTTGCAAGATTAGATTGTGATTATAATGGTCAAAATGTGATTTAGAGGCAAACTTGCTATTTTTAGTAACTTTTTAGTTACAAAGTGATGATTTGATGTTTATGATGAACATGCATGCATATAGAATTGTTGCTAGAATGATATCATGATGATTTGATGTGTTAGAAAGTGGTCTTGATGATATCTATGATCATATTTAGAGTTATTTCTATTTTTAAAAACTTTGCTAGTTGAAATGTTGATAGATGATAAAATTGGTTATATTGACATGGTTAAATGTTGCTAGAAGATATATTAGGATGATTTGTGACATGAACAATGAGTTAGAAATGTTAAATGGTCATTTTTATGCAAAAACCACAAAGTTACTATTTATAGTAACTTTATTTTTAGAAAAACCGACTTGTCAACGTGTTGTGTTATTTGAGCATGCTAAATGACTTATTATGTTATAATATGCATATTAGATGCTAGGTTAGATGGTTTCCGATGTCACGTATGCTAAAAATGGAAACTTTCCATTTTAGGAAACTTTGGTGCACTAACATGCTATAAACGACGTATATGAACTTGTATGATAATGTGCTATGTGTTAACATGACCCCGTAGGACCATTGAGCATGCTAGAACTCTAACATCGATATGCTTTGTGAACTTTCCATAAATGGAAACTTACTATAAATAGTAAGTTGTCCATAGACGCGATTTGCGCGTTTTGCACACGACAAACACTTACACGATTGCTACACGATTCACAAACCGGCACACGGTTCACCAACGGGTCGTTGACTTGACACGGTCAACCTTGGACAAACACGGTCAACTTTGGTCAAACACGGTCAAACACGGTCAACTTTGGTCAAACACGGTCAAACATGGTCAAACACAGTCAATATGGACCAACACGAGCAAACACGGTCATTGTGGACCGACACGGACAAACATGAACAACCAAGGGTTGTTGGGCACAAACACGAGCACTAACACTAGCACGGTCACTTACGCGAACTCACATACGGTATACGATATAGGTTGCCAGTGACCGACGTGCTACTTGACGTTCAGGAGCTTACGCTTACACACCACTTCATAACTAAGGTGAGTTTACGGCCCCTCTTTACTCTTTTTCAAACGCTTTTAAATAGGGGGAGAATACTAGTTGCATCGAGTCAAACATTATTACTATTACAAACATTTTTGTGTATGCTGGTTTATTGGACAAACATTAAGTGTTGAACTCGTATTAAGCCCTCACAAAGTCTTACCGTTAATGTACGAACAACGTGGTAGATTTGGATGGATCCATTAGGGAATGACTAACCCCACGGGGCACCATGTTGACTGAGTGTCATAACCCGTGCAAATTCTGACCTAACTTGCTATGTATACGAGGCATAGCGGAGGCAAGAGCAAACAAGTCTAGTTCGGTAGTGACGCACTGACACTTTGGGCCTAGGGCTCGGTACTAACATTTGATAAACAGCATGACACACTTTTATTACTGTATGTATATCAAAACCTGTGAACTCACCAACCATTGTGTTGACACTTTTCAAACTTGTATTCTCAGGTAACTAGCATGGCTAGCAGGAGGACAGGAATGCACACATTAAGGGACGAGCAATTAGGAACTTACATGCATTCTGTCTTGTTATTTTGAAAACAATTTATCTTATCCTGTTAAACAATGACGTGTTAAACCATTCCGCTGCATTATGTCAAACATCTGATTTCCGCTGCAATATATATTATGATAACTTTTATTCCGCTGCAAACTATTTTGTTATGTGTATGTGTCAAACTTGGATTTGTAAACGCATATAGAGGCGTTCTATATGACCTTGAGCTGTGATTCTGGACACGTCACATCCACGTGGACATACACCACGAGTGGGAATTTGGGGGTGTGACACCATCACAAATAATCCTGTCAA
The DNA here is from genome assembly GCA_009363875.1 of Mikania micrantha. NCBI lineage: Eukaryota > Viridiplantae > Streptophyta > Magnoliopsida > Asterales > Asteraceae > Mikania > Mikania micrantha. The sequence goes on from SZYD01001884.1 coordinate 55,688, forward strand.
GCACTCGAAGACCAAACACATTGATATAAGATATTGTTTCATCAGAAATTGTGCAGAAAAGAAGTTGATTAATCTAGTCAAGGTTGATACAGAACACAATCTGGCTGATCTCTTCACCAAGGCATTTGATGAAGGAAGATTCAGGTACTTAATAACAGCCATTGGTATGATTAACCTTGAATAAATGAATTAGAAGGAATGAACAATTCTTCGGAAGATAAACTTAAAATATCTTCTGATGAGTATTTACTCCTCGAAAGATAGTTTAAGTCTTCGGAAGTATTCTTCATCCCTTGAGTCGGAAGCATTCACCCTTCAGAAGATACTTTCCCTTCTGAAGTATTTCTCTCCCGATACATTAACTTTGCCTTCGGAAGTTCCATCTTCTGAGTTTACTCATCAGAAGAAGAAGTCTTCCGAATTACAATTTTTTATGATAAACTTATCTAAATCCTCAGAAGCAATGCTTCCGATGCTATATCATATATTCTTGGAATATGCATCGGAAGTAAGTGTCTTCTGAAGAACATTTGTTGGTCTCATGAACTCCTTCCGAAAGCAACATCCTTGGAAGCATCTTGGCCCTTCTGAAACTGGGGAATATTCTATGCCCCACAGCTGTATCGGAAGACCTTTTTCTAACACTCCGGATCTCAAAACTTTAATGTGTCTCCATATTAAATGCTGACATTCGAAGGTATAAAAAGATCTCCCGCTTATTCATTTTCTCTCACCGTTTCCTCTTTCAAATCTTCTTGCCTATTCTCTCTGAAATCAACCCTAAATTCTCAATCGCCATGGAATCCTTCGCCTTTTTACCTGCTCACAACTTAGCTGCGGAACTATCAGCCGACAATGATGCTGATTTTGCTCCGATCATCGCCTTTCTTCAAAAGAGCAGGTACCACTTCGCCCTCACCATCAAACCTGTGGTGTATGAATCTCATCACCAACAGTTTTGGCGCTCTTGTTCCATCATTTCTTCTCCAAATGGTAGAACTCTTCTTGCTATCATTGATGCTCGTCCTATTTCTATTTCGGTGGAGACCATCAGTCAGCATCTTCAACTTAATGATGCTGGGGGAAGGGTCTCATTCACCAAGGATGAGGTAGCAGTGACCTTTAGGTCATTGGGGGTACGAAGGTCCTTTCCCTTCAACAACATATTGGAAGGGTAGAGTGTCCTATAATTACAAATACCTCATACATTTATTTTTGCACCGTCTATCTAATAAGACAGGTGGTTGGGATCAAGTTCCTTCTGATTTAGGCTCGGCTATTCATGGCTTGATCTCAAACCAACGGTTTAACTTCTCTGCTTTCATTTTTAATAACTTGGCTGACAATCTTTCGTCGCCAAAGAAGTTTTGTATGTATCCCAGGTTATTACAGCACATCTTTTACAGTGTGTTGGGCTCCTCCCTCTCACTGACTGGTAACATCTATAACATTCCTTTGGGTACTGCCAAAGTTTTTGTTCAATTGAAGAAGAAGAGTGTTCAGTTCTCTGGAACTTTTGCTCATCTTCTTCCTTCTATGGAGCTCCCTGCTCCTGAAGATGACAACACTGTTGCACCCACAGTTGCTGAACCCACACCTTCCCTTTCTGGACCACATCCCATTAAAATCACTTATAAACGCAAACGAACCCCTGAACAGCTCTCTACAGCTGTTCAGGCCCCTTTATCTGAACCCATAAAGAAAAAGGTGAAAAGAACTGGCAGGGGCACAATTCCACCTATCCACCTAAGGTGATAACCAAAGGGACACCCCAATTATTCAGTGGCTGCCCCAATCCAGCCTAATAGCCCTCAGAGTCTGTCACCATACATACCTGAGAATACCCAAAGGGACACCCCAATTATTGAGTCTGCTTCCGATGAAGCAACTCCACTAGATCAGGGACTGTCTCTAGGGCTGTAAACGAACCGAACGAACACGAACGAGCCCTTGTTCGTGTTCGTTCTTTTAACTTTTAACTTGTTCACGAACGCTTCACGAACGCTAGCCGAACGAAAATTCTTGTTCGTGTTCGTTCATTAGGGAATTTAGCTTGTTCACGAACGGTTCACGAATGCTAACGAACACATATTAAGGCTGATGCTCACCAAACTCTTCTCTTGAATAAGTCCTGAAGTCTCTAAAGCCGAACATCCTTCAGAAGGAAAGAGTTACTCTTTGGAAGAAACATTACTTCTGAAGGATAACTCACTCCTGCGGAGGGCTATACAAGAGTGAAGCTTCCAAAGACCTCCTCAGCTATCAGAAGCTCAACACTTAAAAGATTTACAAGATCAAAGCTTCTGAAGACAAGAGCTTTCGAAGACCAAAAGCTTCCGACAACTATCTCAGCAGCTTCAATGTACATAAGACTTCTGAAGACTTACTTCTGACAGATTCCACACTTGTAGATATATTCAGAGTTGATTTCTCTTTCGAAGACCAATAAAGAAGACATTTTTGTGAAAGTCAGCAACAAAGAAGATTTGTCAGAAGCACATAAGATAACATAACTAAATGCCTTTATTTTATTCACAGTCTAGGTTAGATCTGTTAAACTAGTGTCCTTAGGTTTCGATATACGGTCTTCCACAAGCTATACTGTCACCGATAGGTACACTTGCCTACGTAGCGGTCTAGTTTAGGGTTTCCGATTATTACTAGGTGTTTAGGTCGAGTCTAGGTCTAGGATTAGTTAGAGTGTCTTTAGCTTAGGTTAGACAGCTTTTAATTCGTCCTTGTTTTTAGGGTAAGACCGCTGCACATCAAGTTTTTGGCGCCGTTACTGGGGACACTAGGCAATAGCAAAACTAGCTTTGATTGTGTCTGTGTTTTTCTTTGTTTGTTTTGTCGTTATTTGTGAGTCTTTTGTGGTGTGTCTTGTGAGTCTAGGTTGTATTTTTAGGTTTCAGGGCTTGTTTCTGAGTTCAGTACATCATGTATGCATATTATTCTAGAGAGGATCTGAATGCAAGGTTAAGAGCTGCCAGAGAAGAAAGAGATAGGGAAATCCAAGCTGTGATTAAGTGCATAAACTCATCCCGTGTGGAAAATCAAGGACGATTTACATACGACTGGGATGGTAACTACTTGGGATTTCAAATGCCACATGATGTTGCTTGTGATGAAGAAGAGGAGGTGGACTTAGCTAATTCCATTGGGTTCTAGTTTGAGGAAAAGGAAGTTATGTCTGAGTGTGAAGATGAAGTCACTAAAGAAAACTCTTGGGAAGATGAGTTTGGTGAGGAGCTGCTAGATATACCTTCTGTGGTAGAGAAGGATGTGCATTTTGACCCACTTGGTGATCTACAGATCTTAGAGGCATTTTTAAATGGAGAACTAAGTGTGGGTATCCAGGTGGAAGCTCAAGAGTTTGTTGGGGATACCATAGAGATGGAAGCTGAGCTACCTATGATCGAACAAGAAGCATCTGTTGAAGAGGTAGAGCACCAAAGCTGGCCCGAAGTGAGAGTAGACGATGCGAAACCTCCACGATCAACACAACCTCGGGAGAAGGTGATAAGAAGAAAAAGGAATCAGCACCGGTCGAGGAGTCAAAAATGGCATCAACAAACGCGAAAAATCAGATTTGTGCACAACAATTCTCCTCACTACCTACCTCGAATTCAGCTAGATCCTGGGAAGTTCAAATACTAGTGGCCTGACCCGTTCAAATGTTTTAAAATGTTCTTTAATTCCATCAATCTAATTTTCATAAATAATTATGAGCGAAAAGAATTGAACGGGTTGGATAGAAGATGGATTAAAGACAAGCCTCCTGATTAAGCTTATGTTATGGATTAGGGCTTCGGCCCAACTTGAATATATTGTAAATAGTTTTAATTCAATATTTCAGTTTAATATCTCGAATCTCATGATGGGTGATGTATTTATGCTTCCAAGACTATATCAGATTTAAGTGTGGGTAATTGTCATCTACGTTTGATATCCATTTCGGACAGATGATTACCACCCCATACTTAAAATCTGATCATTTTATGCATCACCGATTATTTAACTCGTGTTTCTTTGATTTTTGTTAAATTTTGTATAAGTTTCTATTTAGAAAAATTTTAGTTTAAAGTATTAGGATTTAATTTAGTTAGGGTTTAATTTAGTTTTAAATTTTATTTGTTTATTTTATTAGAATTTAGTTTAGTTTAATTTTGCTAATTTCAATTTTCTCTTATTAGATTTTTAATTTTTAGTTCTTAAAAATTTTAAGTAATTAGGATTTTAGTTAAATTCCATTATTGCTTTTATTTCTTTAGTTATACTTAATTAGGAATTAACTTAGTTTAACATTTAATTAGTTTAAATTTTTAGAGTTTTCTTTTATTTAGGATTATTTTAAAAATAAAAAAATATATATAAATAAAAATAATAATAATAATAATAATAAATAATTATTTGTTGTTTGTATTATTAACTGTATATGTTGTTTGTTTGTTAATTGTATATTAATGTTTTGTTGTTTACATTAGTTGTATTATTGTATAAAAATTGTTTGTAATATTTTGTTGTTATTATTGTCTAAATGTTTCAAATTGTATATTATTGTTTATGTTGTAACATTGTGTCTAATGTTGTTTGTATTATTGTATTTGGATTATTGTTGTATTGATAATTGTATATTTGAGTTGACATTGTATATAGAAAGGCACGCGACTCCACTCACGATACGTCTGCCACTTATCAGGGAGTTCATCGCTTTCCTTCTTGTTGTATTTCTAGTTTTTATATATCGTCAGTTCGGAGTCCACATTGAGGACAGTGTGTTGTTCTAAGTGTGGGTATGTCAGGCTGGCGCCTTTTAATTTTAATTTTAATTTTAATTTTAATTTTAATTTTAATTTTTGCAAAATCAAGTCATTGTATATATTAAATCATTGTAAATATTCAAAGTTAAAAACACAAAAAAAAATTTGAAAAATTGAAAACTTTACAAAAAGATTTTTCTTTTAATTGAGTCAGTTGTAAATATTTAATCAAGTCAGTCCTTGAGTCTTTTTATTTTACAGTTAATCTACTTTGGTCGTTTAAGGTCTTAATTGCAGTCTGGTTTTAACCGCTCGTACTAAATTTACATTCGGGTGGTGACTACTTAGACTATTTCGTATGCAAACAGCCTGCTATTGATTGACTTCTTTTTGGATCAGACTCATGCTTGCTGATTTTGCGTTATCAGCTAAGTCTTTTCCGTTTTTCACCTTTATTTTCTCTTTCTGTAAATATTCTTTTATTTGAATTTTGCATTTTCTGATTGTGTCTAGAGTTTTAGGTTGTAAATAGTTAGAGTCTGGAAAATGTCCTTTGTTTTGGCTTGCACCTAATAAATGGAAGATGATCGGATTATGATTAGGGCTTTGGTTTTTTGAGGCTAACTTGTGTATTGATTTGGAATTTGTTGGTAGGCCTAGCCGATAGAAAGTCCCTTTGGATTGACAGAATAAAACCTAAATTCAGGATTCTTGTGGGTTTAAGACTTGGAAAATTTGGGAAATCTGAAACTAGGTAATATTGAATAAAGGAACCTCTGTAAACTAGCAACCTAGAATTTTTAAAATTTAAACCTGGCACATATGTCCTCTTTTTATGGAAATAAATCTGAGGCTTATGGCGCCCGCTAAATAAAAGAAATTCCACAATCCACTAAGTGAGCTGAGCCTGTGCAAATAAAAGAAAGAGAGAATAAGAGTTAAAAAACAGTTGTCATACCCCGGCTCGCAACTGAGTGAAACAGTGCTGAAATACGCTCAAGTGAGGTCAAAACAAAAGAAAATGAGAGAATAAAAAGATAAAATGCTCACACCTTCATCCATCTTCATAATTAGGTTAAATTTTGATTATCTCTAGGTAGTTTGCATACAGAAGTGGGTTTAAGTCATTTGACTTAAACATGTGCCTTGAAAGATGTTGCTTGGGATTAGGATAACTCGTTTTGACCAGGGGATGGGATCCATAAGATGAATGATCGAATTTGAACTTAAATAATCATGATTAGGGAACTTGAAATTTGTGTTTGGGTTTAGATTGGACCATTATACCAACAATCGCGATTAATACACGAGGATTTAGGATTGTTATATCTTTTGCAAATAAAAACCAAGTCCCTGATCTATGATTCCATTTTGTAAGCTTTTTCGAGGACGAAAAATGTTTAAGTGTGGGTATTTTTGATGTGTTAGTTTAACACATCCGTTTTTGTACATAATCGAGTCCGTTTTCGTTAGTTTTGTTAATATTTCGAGTCGTTTTTTGTTCCTTTTTACATTTTATTGTTTTTGTGCAGGATCGTGTCCCGGAAGAGCGAAAACGAGGGCAAACGGGCATCGAAATCAAGTGCGGTTGATCGAGCGAAGAAAAAGAAAAAAAATCCTAGGCGCTACGCCCCGAGCCAACACTTGGTCCCAGGTGATGCGCCTGGGAACATTCTCAGATTCCCACTAATCCGCGCGCACCGCCAAGTCAGAGCGCTTGGCCGCAGGCGATGCGCCTGGCAGCCTCAGCCGCCGACTAACTTGTCCTGCGCGCACCACCTAGCCCTACGTATCCCCGCTAGGCGGTGCGCCCCAGACCATTTTTAGCAGAAAAAACCCTAATTTCATGCCCTCTACAAATGGGACGCATCTAGACCGATTTTGGGACTTCTTTGGCACCTTCGAACCCTAATCTTGCCCCTGGAGCTGCTGGAGCTTAACCCTAGGAGTTTGGGGCTTGATTAGAGCTTTTGGAGTTGAAGAACAAGGAAGATCTTGAGTAATTTGCTCTCTTTCTTTAGTTTGTTATTGTAATTAGTAGTCTATCATGTTGTTAGACATATTCCAGCATTGTTTACTTCTGTTATGATTGTTGGTTGCTAGATATTGGTTATGCCTAGGCTAAAGATGATAAAGTTGTGAACTTTAGGTTATTTGGACTTGGTTTGTGATTATGGATGATATATGCTTTGTATCCAGTTGTAAAGCTTGAATCTTTGATGATATTTGCATGCTTGAATGATGGTTGTTGATGAATGTTAGATCGACATGAGTCTAGGAATGTCTTTCCATCAATAGATTGCATGTTAGGCCTACTACTTTGTGTTTTAGGTTAGTTTATGGAGTGTTGATCACTTTCCATAGGATTGACATCATTGAGGATTGTGATTCATGCGTGTGACCTAGCCTAGAAATCCAGGAGGTGATAGGTTAGTCGGTTGGTCTATTTCACTATTGGTTATTTGGGTTAAACGACCCGGGAGGGCGTTATCTTAGATTTCCTTAGTGTTTGTGTCAATCCGAGTCAAAGTAGTCAACTTTATGACTCTCTAGTGTCTTAGGATACACGCGGGTGGAGAAATCCGAGAGGTGATCCACCCGTTGGAGTGCAATTGCATATCAGGAAAATCCGGAAGGTGACCCGGTTGACTAGTGTATACATTACACTCTTAGGATTTTCATTGGTGTTGCCTGGTAACTGATCTGGGTCCCATTAGGTCATTCTAGGTTTGTTTTTTAAGATCCTAGTCTTTATCCTTCGCAAGCCAATCCAAGTCATCATTTGTCACACTTTTGAGTCTCATCCTAGGTATACCAGTTTCCCTTGTTGCAGTTAGATTCATTTTACAGTCTAGGTGTTAGTTGCATTTTTTAGTCAATCTTTTAGTGTTAGTGTCAGTTTAGTTAGTTTGTTTGTTATAGTCTCATTCAGGTTTTCAGAGTTGCACCAACCCCCCCTTTTCTCTTTTACTTTATTTTATTCACAGTCTAGGTTAGTTCTGTTAAACTAGTGTCCTTAGAGTTCGATATCTGCTCTTCCACAAGCTATACTGTCACTGATAGGTACACTTGCCTACGTAGCGGTCTAGTTTAGGATTTCCGATTATTACTAGGTGTTTAGGTCGAGTCTAGGTCTAGGATTAGTTATAGTGTCTTTAGCTTAGGTTAGACAGCTTTTAATTCGTCCGTGTTTTTAGGGTAAGACCGCTGCACATCACTTCTCAACCTCAAACTTCTTACGATCCTCATTCAAAACCGCCCTGCTGTCTTCTAACAATGCCAAGCCACGCTTAAGGGTTTCCTTAGCTTCAGAAATTTCCTTGTTAAGAAAAATCTCTTTTCCAGTAAACAAACGCTTAATCTCCAGGGACTGAATTTTCTCCTCCTCCCTATCTTTCTCCATCGATTGAAAATCACGTTGTAGTTGAGACAACTTGTTATTCAGGATTGACATTTTCGTACGATTTTTGTCATGATTGGCCGAAGCTGAAGACCACCTCTGATTCCTTACAGTCAACAACGAGCCCAGTTGGGCCCACAAAGATGCCACACGACCCCTTACGGTTTCATCATCCAACGACCCATTGACCAGTCGTTGGCCAGGGGTAGCAAAATCCTTCACAACTCTTAAAGCAACCTCAGGATCCTCAAACCTATCTTTTTTTAACACAGCCCACGCTGGAACAAACGGAGCATCCGCATAACTCAAGTCCAAACCAGCAACCTCAGTACTGGCCTCTCCGGTCATACCCATTGGCTGAACATCATCCTCAGGGGCACCTCCACAACCTTGAGATCAGATTATGTTTCATCTTCGGACAAAAAAGAAGCTACCTCTAACTGTTTCTTTGCAGCCACTGTCTCCTTAGCAGCCGCCTTGCGTTTGGAGAATCGAAAACGCTTAGTGGCGCTAGACTCCCCTGCATCCTGCATACGCTTCTTTAACCCTTTGCTTTTCTTCCTTCTCTTCGGAGAACAAGACCCAGCAATGTTACCAACATCAACTTTGGACAACTCACATTGAGTAGGACCACCCTCAGGAAGAATACTCGTGTACTCCCCACCATCATATGCAATTTTCAGATGACCGCTCACCACATCACCCTCCCCATCGTGAAGAGGCCGAGACGAACTCTCCACATCCGAGTTAGTATATAACTTCATCAGATCAAGCAAACCCATGGCTACAATACACAACAAACAAAAGCAAAACAAAACAGGGTTAACAAAAGAAATGACATAGCCCCAAAAGTCTGTATATTTCAAAGTAATACATACCAACGCCTCGGCGAGTAAACGATGGCATGCGGTCCGGCTTGTCCCAATACCGCCTTAGCCTGCCTAGAACCACCATTTCCTCGCTATACGAGCGAATATGAGTTTTATTTGCAATTAACGCCCTATAATGGTCTAGGTTAATCGTGGAATCAAGAAGACTGGTTTCAAAAACTGGATCTTTAGGATCACGAAAAAGGGGCTCAAAGGGAAGGATCTTGGAAGAGACCCAAAAGAAGCGATTCTTCCAATCCTTCACAGAGGGGTTAACAGAGTACACAAATTGGGATTCTTCATCCATTTTACGACGCTGAATGGTAAACCACGCACCATTCTTGGCCAGATTAAAAACCGACGAAACATCGCCATGGTTGGAGGAATGTCCAAGGCCCTATAGGCCATTTCTAAATGGGTAATCTTACTCACTCCAAAAGGAGCAAGTTGGGACAAACTCAAATGACAATACTCGATTGCATTACAACAAAACAAAGTTAGAGGGATACGCATATTAGAAAATTCAAATAAGCGAGTGTATAAAGCTACAAAGCCCAGAGGGCAATCACTTATACACTGCTTCGATAAAGGCAGAGTCAGAGAAAACTCATCTCCCACATGATATTGAGTGCAGAACGTACGAAAATCGTCGGTAGACAAAGCACAAAGACGTTTTTCGACATCAAATCTACCAGCCATTTAGAATGAAAATAGGTTTGAAAGTAAGACAAGAAGAAATTACCTGCATGCAGTAGGAAGAATTCGAAGAAGAAGGGATTTGAATTTCAGAACAATGAAGAAAAAGAAACCGCTCAAGAAGGATAAAAAGGGGGAGACGGTTTTCTTTTCACCCTTTAATGAGACGTGATGGACATTTATTTTGTTTGGTAAAAAGTGAAACATGGCCAGATTCATGTACTTTATGTTCCATCAAGATACCATATGGCTTATAGCCTTACATATTTACAAAGGGACTTCCTAGAATGCTCTTTGATGATTCAAATCCAGTCTCAACATCAGGCAACCTCTTGCTTCAACTTCGTGGGGATGATTGCATTTATCGATTGCGATAACCCAGCCAGCCCTAGCTTAGTTATTGATGCGATTAAACCACGCAAATCAGATGGAACCCTAACAAAAAAGAGTTTCTATCAAACAAAACCAATAGTTCAACCCAAATCAATCGTCTTATTCATAAAACTCAAAACCCATATAAAGTGTTTCTCAAGCTAAATCTTAGCTACTTAAAAGGATAAAACTAAACATGAAAAGTCAAATAAAGATAATTACGAAGATTTAAATAATAAAAGAAATAAATAAACTTAATAATCTTAAACTCCAAGTCCACGTCTTCCTTAGACCGGATCCAGATCCGGCCCAGATGGTCCAGATTCTATGCTTTTTGCATCAGTTGTATTTTAGGATTAGATTTGTTTATAATTGTATTATGAATCTTCCTCTTGTATTATAAATAGGACATTGTGATATCAATAATACACATTAAATACATAAAAGAGACCGATTATCACAATTATAGGATCTTGGCAGAGACCCAAAAGAAGCGATTCTTCCAATCCTTCACAGAGGGGTTAACAGAGTACACAAATTGGGATTCTTCATCCATTTTACGACGCTGAATGGTAAACCACGCACCATTCTTGGCCAGATTAAAAACCGAAGAAACATCGCCATGGTTGGAGGAATGTCCAAGGCCCTATAGGCCATTTCTAAATGGGTAATCTTACTCACTCCAAAAGGAGCAAGTTGGGACAAACTCAAACGACAATACTTGATTGTATTACAACAAAACAAAGTTAGAGGGAGACGCAGATTAGAAAATTCGAAGAAGCGGGTGTATAAAGCGGGCTACAAAGCCCGGAGGGCAATCACTTATACACTGCTTCGATGAAGGCAGAGTCAGAGAAAACTCATCTCCCACATGATATTGAGTGCAGAACGTACTAAATTCGTCAGTAGACAAAGCACAAAGACGTTTTTTGACATCAAATCTACCAGCCATTTAGAACGAAAATAGGTTTGAAAGTAAGACAAGAAGAAATTACCTGCGTGCACTAGGAAGAATTCAAAGAAGAAGGGATTTGAATTTCGGGACAATGAAGAAAAAGAAACCGCTCAAGAAGGATAAAAGGGGGGAGACAGTTTTCTTTTCACCCTTTAATGAGAAGTGATGGTAACCGTCAAATCAGACAGGTCAAATCGCCGGAACCTGCAGGGGCGAGTACCAAGGAAATAAATAATTAAATATTCGGGAAACATCCGAAATATTTGGGCACATCCCGGGTGACCGTATTGCAAGAAAGACAGACCACCGAACTTAAGCGTTAACCGGTCTGTCTGTGGGGTTGATGACGTAGAAGAATATCACAAGATATGAAAATAGCTAGATGGCAAAATCGCACGGCCGACCTAGCCAAATAACAAGACGATCCGATAGCAAAACGGACGAAACCAAAGTCAACTTACAAGGTTCCAATAAAGATAAAGGTGAGAGGATATTTAATGAGAGCTAAGTCTTTTAACCAAGGGTTAAGAAGCAGATGTCAAGGCATCAGGGTACAAGAGGTGACATAAGTCAGCTCTTGTACATAAATGGAAAGAATAAGCATACACGAGGTGGACGCCTGGAAAGCAGGAGGCTTGATCTCCCGAAATAGAAAACGTCTACTCCAAAGAACCCAGAGCCCCAGAAGCCCAAGTAGTATAAATAGAGCACTTGGGAAACTCTTTCAGGTATCTCATCTCTCGCTCTTACACTCACACTTCCATTCTCTGGTTTCATTCTCCGATCAAAAGCTTATTCTCACACCGGAGTCCAATCGCAGGAGGCCCCTTCCTGCGGTAAGGCTAACGGCTTTTGTGGTTGCAGGATCGCAAGGATAGTCTTGACGAGCTAGATCGGAAGAAGTCTCGGATCCGTTACTTCAACAACATCTATTACTTATTTAATTGTGTACAATTTTCATTGCTTAATTGTCTCAAATTTAATATGGTGCCTCTGATTTTTTTTTCCTTTATGAGTTTAGCTTATGATGATTAAACACAATTTGTGTGTGAACTAAATGTCAAGATCGTTGGTTAATTTGCTTTTCTATTGTTGATTGGTACTTTTATTTTTAGACATTCATTTTAAATACTTAACAAAAAAATAGGTGTTTGATATTAAATTTGATTTCTTATTATATATTAATTAATAATATATGATTACATAAAAACAAATGCATTTATACTATAAATATATGAATATATGTCATATAAAAACAAATATATTTATATCAATACTATTTCAAAACAAATGCACAAAATCAATTTTTTTTGCTTTGTATTTATAATAAATTAGTATTAACATATTTTCGAATTTATATTTAACATTTTTTCCCATAAATGTGACTACAATATTATATAAAGTTTTAAATGTAATGTACATAATATTTTAACATTTTTTTTCATAAATGTGAGAACAATATTAATTTTTTTTCTTAACGTACTTGGTTATTTATTGGTTTATTTTTTAAACAACTTGTACTTCTTTGTTAAATAAACGTTTTTTTGTTTAATATGTGATATAGCATAGTGATATCATTATGACTTTAACATATCCGGTCACAAAACGGGTAAAAAACTAGTTACATGGGTTGTTATTCAACTTAGGACTTCTCTTTGAAGTTAGGTATAAGATTGTTTGTGGCAACGGATTTGTTTATCGATAAAAACTTCACAATAATATCAATAGATGTGTAACCTATATTGTCGGATTAAAAAGAGGAACAAGATAAGAAAATACTAATTAGTAGTTCAATGTAAAACAAGCACATCATTAACTTCAAACACTTATTCAGAAGTCCAATTTCATCCATCTATTAGTTATAACACATACTGGTTAATATTTCCAACATCACATACTCAAAAGTTCTAATTCAACCATCTGTTCCATAAGAAGTTAATCAGATGCAACCACAATTCCATCCATGACTTGTTCAATTATCTCTTTCGATTCTTTAAGCAATCTAATGCTGCTTTGAAGCCGCTCCCTCTTTTTGGCCACAGAAGGTGGTTCAACCAGCCTCTTCTCAATGCCACCACCATTCACCATCACCTCATTCACTATATCCGCCTCGATCTCTTTGTTCACCAGTTGTTGCATAAAAAAACACATTTTGAGCGCTAAATAATCCACCATACGTTTCAAAACAATTTTCCAATATGGTGTCATCCTCATTTTGAGATCAAAAGCTTGATCCCTTATGTTTGTCGAAACATCATTCAGATGGTCAACATTAATCCAATAACCTTCCATGTTCAGAGTTTTGCTAGAGCTATATAGTGAATTCAAAAATAGCTCACGTTTGCCCATTAGCTTGTCATAAGAAGGAATGAATTGAGGGTCACATGTGTAATCTGTCATCTTCTCCATCTCTATCATTTCATCAACGCGTTCCATAAACTTGATTTTCATTCTCCCCGTCACATTTTGAGTAGCTTTCTTCATCGAAGGAAGCAGTTGTGGGTAACTCCCACAACAATCCAGTAATGCTCTAACACAGACGATTTCAAGATAACCACACACATTGTTTACAAAGCAAACAGGCAGATCAGAGACACTGTTCACTATTCTCTTAAGCAAGCTTGAAAACACCAAGTGAGGAAGGAAATGTGGCAACCGAATCCCATTAGCTTCCTCCAAAATCTGCATTTCCTCAACCAAGAAATGTTCAGAAAAGTTGACGCTTGATTGTAGGTCTTGTGATAAGTTGTCTACCATTTCTGCTAATCGAGCATTGCAATGCATTTGTTTATCATCCTCGTATTCATCAAGTTCACTTCGGATTAAGATCTTTTGTAGAGTTTCTTTAAAGGATCCAACAATTTGCACAAATGCACCCATTGCTTCAGAAACACTTGTAAGATTTCGCGGTAGCTTGTTGAAGTCTAAAACAGAAACATGAAGCCTCTCATTGATCTTCTTGACAATGCTAGGCAGACATTTTGATATGATTACCGATTGGATCTCAACAAGCCTATGAGCCAAAACATGAATACCCGCCATGGATTTGTCAATTTTCGACAGTGAAGGGTGAGTTTCAAAGAGTGTGGCTTCTTGGTTTCGAGCTTCTTCATAGGTTTCATCATTGATCCTATTTCGTACACAAATGTAGCCAAGACCAATGTTGACGTCGTTTGTGGTAACTTTTTCCAGCAAGCCATCAGGGGATCGGTCACATTTGGTAACAACGGCCAAGGTCCTCTGCCCGGTGTTGTCCATAATTCGTGACATGCAAATTGACTCGCATGTAGTGAAATCTACCTAGGCAGAAAGAACATTCAAAATGATGCTTTCTTTAGGCTTAATGTACTCCATTATCATACCTTGAAACATGCGTAAACATACATAAAAGATCATAAGAATTTTTTATGATATGTAGCTATATTTTATTTAAGTAAGAGTGTTATAATCCTATATAAGTAACCTGAATAGGAGGTTATTGCTAATTTTTCTACATATTTAACTTATTTTTCTATACGACCCGTATAGCTCTATACGGCCCGTATAGATGGTGTTCAAGGAACGAGCCTGGTGTCTCCCTAACAGCACCCACAATTTATTCATATCGTATTTTTTATAGAATTTATTAAATTAATTATACTTTTAATATATAAATTTGTTACTACCGATTAAACTAAACAAAATAAACTATTAAATAGCCAATGGCATGTTGAGAAAATAAACAAAAAATTTACTGTTATCGGTTGGATAGCAATTAAGAAAACAAATTATAATGTGTTTTACAATATGTAAATAAATAAAACTTAAATTATACCTATATACAAATAACAAGTTTATGAACAGTAATATATATATATATAATAATAATAATATATATATTAATATATTATATATAATATATAATAATAATAATAATAATAATAATATAATATAATAATTAATAAAATAATATAATAATATTAATAGTAATATTATAATAACTAGGTTTAATCTCACCCGCGCGTTGCGGCGGGTTATCACACTACACTCCCGAGAACGGGTGTTATATATCATTTGCAAAAGTATAAGTTACATATCAAAATCAAATATCTCATCACAAACTCTATACAATTTTTCATAAAAACATAAAATTATACAAAATCCTGACAAATATGTTACAAAAATATTAGACAAAATTACTTACAAAATCTTTATCACCGACAACCAATCGTTTGAATTATATATATATATACATTAAAAGGCAACTTTAAAAAGTTTTAGTGGCCAAAATCGAAAAAACAAAACTTTATATTATATAAAAGTTTTAGTGGCCAAGATCAAAAAAACAAAACTTTAAAAGTTTTAGTGGCCAAAATCAAAAAAACAAAACTTTATATTATATAAAAGTTTTAGTGACCAAAATCGAAAAAACAAAACTTTACTATTAACTTTTAGTGGCCAAAATCGAGAAAACAAAACTGTATATTATATAAAAGTTTTAGTGGCCAAAATATAAAAAACAAAACTTTAAAAAGTTTTAGTGGCCAAAACCGAAAAAAACAAAACTTTATATTATATAAAAGTTTTAGTGGCAAAAATCGAAAAAACAAAACTTCAAAAGTTTTAGTAGCCAAAATCGAAAAAACAAAACTTTATATTATATAAAAGTTTTAGTGACAAAAATCGAAAAAACAAAACTGTACTTATTTAAAAGTTTTGGTGACCAGAATCGAAAAAACAAAACTTTAAAAGTTTTAGTGGCCAAAATAAAAAAAAAACAAAACTTTATATTATATAAAAGTTTTAGTGACCAAAATCGAAAAAACAAAACTTTACTATTAAGTTTTAGTGGCCAAAATCGAAAAAACAAAACTTTATATTATATAAAAGTCTTAGTGGCCAAAATCGAAAAAACAAAACTTTAAAAAGTTTTAGTGGCCAAAATCGAAAAATCAAAATTTTAAAAAGTTTTAGTGGCCAAAATCAAAAAAGCAAAAGTTTAAAAAGTTTTAGTGCCTATAAAAGTTTTAGTGGCAAAAATCGAAAAACAAAACCTTAAAAGTTTTTGTGGCCAAAATTGAAAGAAAAACTTTATATTATATAAAAGTTTTAGTGACAAAATCGAAAAAAAAAACTTTACTATTATTTTTCAATGCCTTTTAATATATATATATATATATATATATATATATATATATATATATAAAATGGTAATATAATACTAATAATATAATAATAATATTATATTAATAAATAATAATATTATGAACACTAATATATATATAATAATAATATAATATTAATAATATTATAATATTAAAATATAATAATAATTAATAATAATATAATATTAATAATAACTAGGTTTTCCCCGCCGCGCGTTGCGACTGGTTATCACAATACAATCCTGATAATGAGTATTATATATCATTTGCAAAAGTATAAGTTACATAACAAAATTAAATTTTTTATCACGAACTCTATACTAATTTTTCATTAAAAAATAAAATAATACAAAATCCATAAAAATATGTTACGAAAATAATAAGAAAAATTACTCACAAAATCTTTTTTACCGACAACCAATTGGCTGAAATAAAAAAAAAACAAAAATCTCTAAACAAAAATCAATTTTTTACGAAACACAAATAAATCACCGTTATCTTTTCCAAACACCACTGAAACTCTAGAAAGAACCACGTTTTGTCATTATAGTATTCATACTATTTCATAATATATATATATATATATATATATATATATGTATATTATATTGAAATAGTATATGTGTATATATATATATATATATTAATTAATCAATATTTCAATATAATATAATTTTTTAACTGTTCATTTGGTTGGTTTTTAATACATACCAGGTATAACCACTCCGCGCGTTGCGGCGGGAAATTCTCATAATGGAATACGATGATTCAATAAATTCGTTTAACCTCCACTGTCTACACAGACAAAACACTTTGATTAAAATGAAGAGCAGGTACAAAATCCTAACTCAGATAAATACAAAAAACTAACAAATACATCACCACCGTAAAAACCTCTTTTACTTTGTAGGGAGCAAGGGATTAAAGGCTTAAGGTATGATGTGTGCATCATTAACACCTACTCTGAGTATATGATCAAACCCAAATGGTTTCCAATGGCTAAGCCACTTTAGTTACAGAAGATTGGCCCTCCCTCATGTCAATCAGATCCATAGGTGTGTACACCTACATCAAAGTTAACAAAAATAGGTAAATCCAAATATATAAAAACTAAAAAAAGAGTATTATGAAATGAAATTACCTTCAAGGCAGTAAGGTCTTTTTAAGAAATAATTAGAACATTCTCAACAAAAATTAAAAGAGAGAATAAATAGGTATTTTTATCCTACCCGTAGACAATTAGTTTTATTGAAGTTGGTGTGAAAATGAATGTTGGGACTTCAAATTACAATTTTAAGATAATTTAAAAATGGAAACCTACAGTTCAAATATCTTTTAAATTTCCAATTTGTTTTCCATCAAACTACTTGTTTAAAGCATTCAGCATTTTCATCTAGTAAAAATTTGGTTATGAACCTAGTTTTTTGGCATGGTTTTTCTTAAAAGTAATTGATATGAATAATCATAATTAAGCTCTTGTACACTTCCATCACATTACTATTACTTTAATTATTGTAAACCTACAAGGATTTTCCCACAATACTTAAAGAACCAATTATAATTGTCTATGTCATAGTGAAAATTCTATCTGAAAAGCATTAATATACATTGGTGCTATATAAGTTGTTAAAGGTAAGGTTAAAAACTCTCCTTTACCTGCATCAAATTATGTAACCATGATATCAAACTATTAGAATGGCAAATTTAATTGAAATTTAAAGAAATATGTAAAGGCATTATTTACATACCTTTGTTTCATCTTTAATTTTATTTTCCTTTCTCTCAAACTTACAGAGATCTTATTCATTTACAACGAATAAGTCTTTTTAGGGTTTTAACATATCAATTTCAGCCGTGAAACATCTGTATAGGTAAGAATTCAAATTTTTATAAGAACTAAGCAACTATTAGTTCTCCTTTGATTGAGCAATAACACCATCTGTAACATCTTAATGATCACTCGCTTTGATTGAGCAATAACACCATCTGTAGCATCTGTAACATCTTTTTAGGGTCTTAGTTTATCATCATCTTTGCCAAAACTTATCAAATTAATTTATCTATAAAAATGCATAACAAAAGGAACATAAAACAGAAGATAAAAAAAACTGATATGATTGTTGTAGCAAATGATACCATCAATGAAGGTTACCTTGATATTTTGAAAGAAATTTCATAAACAGTTAAGCTAGGATGCTTCTGCATATAAAAGAAATGCAGGAAACACATTACCCAGACCAAGTAAACCCTACATAGCATTTATGAATAGGAGAATAATAATAATGATAAAAGCTGAGTAATGTGTTATGCACAAATTCAAACCAACATAGGTAGGCAGAACAAATGACGCACCAAAGGGCAAAACAAACTATAAATTAGACCTAAGATGAAAGTATAATAATCAAAGAAGCTAACTACAGTGGAGAAGAAGATAAACGTATAGTCGCACCAGATCAAGAGAAATCCAGAACATTCCCCTGCATACATGAACCCCATGAGAAGACCAACTAAAACTCTTCGATGAAGAAAAATTATGAGTACCTGAAGCAAAATATCGACGCTGCAGAAGCAGTGGCGTACCCACATGTATACTTGGGGGGGCAGCCGCCCCCATTGAAATTTTTTTTTTTAGTAGTATATATATGTTAAAATCCTGATTGCCCCCCGTAAAATTTTACGATCGCCCCCATTAAACTTTTGATTTCTAAGTGTTAATTGATAAACTAAGTTGATAAATGCCCAACTAATAATTTAAACCCAATGTAAAATCAGGTTTAGTATTAATTATAATAAGTCTAAACACCACTAAACGGTTAAAAACTGAATTCAATTGAATATACCAATTAAAACAAATAAACCAATCCAAATAAACCAAATTCAACCTTAATATTATAAAAAAAACAAATTTAAATATGAATTCGCTTTAATCGGTTGACCAAACAAACTGAATTCAAAAAAAAAATGGAACCGATAACCATACCGAACCGAAATTTGGATACAGTTAGGAACCGACTTCGGAATTCGGTTCGTTTTTTTGTTACGAATACGGTTAAGTTTTTTGTATCAACAATTTTCAGCTTTTTTGAATACCCTTACTTTAATATTCAAATTCACTATGTGGCCTTTTCTTTTTGACTCGTCCTGGGCTCTCCCAATTCTCAGAGCCGCCCCAAACTAGCCCATTATAAAAACTTATATTATTAATTTAAATAACATATTAAAATAGTACTTGAAGTTAGATTTGCGTAATCGAATTGGTTATGAGAATTTAAACGATAATTGTATTTGTAAAGAGTTATTCAAGAACGTCTGATTATACATTGTTTTGAACATATATAAAAAAATAAGATCACGTAATATATTGTATTTTAATTATGTCTTTATATATGAATTTAGTTTGATTGTCGTTTTTTAGCATGACCCGACCCGACCCGATCCGTCCTAACCGAACTTGAACACCAGTGTACCTATAAAATTTCCGCCCCCCATGAAAAAAAATTCCTGGGTCCGCCACTGTGCAGAAGGAGAACGAACAAAGACGAAGAAAGACCTCAAGTGTTCATAATTTTCGTGGATGAAAGTATGAAACCATTGGTGCTTATGAAGATCCAGACTTTCTCACTTTTAAAGTCAAAGATGAGCCAGATAAGAGGAGATGATGATGCCCTTTTCTTGTGCGTGCACGCAAAACATAACAGGTATGGGTTGCCATTCCCATTTCACGTATGTGATCAAAATTAAAAGATTTAAAATTTATTAAGGCCAGAAGTTCAAAAAACAAAAAGCATACTATTCCTTGTGTTGCCTTTTAATGTAGTATATAATATATATATTAATATTATAAAAATAATAATATAATATTAATAGTAATATTATAATAATAATAGTATTATATTTTACCTATTATTATTATTTGTATATACAAATATGAAATGTAATGATTACATCTAAACAGTAATATTAGTTTTTTATTTCATTATTTTTATGTATAAATTCTTAAAGTTGTAGAGAAGGAGAATAGTTAAATATAGTCCAAATGGTAATGGTAATAGCATGCGCACTTAAGGCTTGGATACCAGTTGTAACGTGTTCGAACCTCAGTTCAAGATTTTTTTTTCTTGCTCCACCCTTACATTTTGGAAATGATTTTTTTTTTCCAGCTTCACGCATATACTTAGAAAATGTTAACAATAACTAAAATAATATTAATACAAATTAATTACTAATAATTAATTAATATATAATGTAACTATTTACTTAAAAAAAGCGACCGCATCTATAAAAAAAATTATAATTATTATATTATTAATTAAATGATAATAATAATAATATAATGTAATTTTTTAATCAATTTTATGATTTGATACTATGATATTTAAAATTGTGTGCTTATATTCAGGTTCATAGTACTTTGGAACAATACTCAATTTATTATTTTAGGATAGATTGACTGTTGTCACGACCATTTTTTTTGTATACGTTTTGATGTTCATGATGGTGTTACTAACATCGTGATCGAATATCTATATTGGCAGAGTAGTATGACTTAAGTTTTTTTTTTTCTGAATTTCATCGAATGATAGTGTATAAACGAATTATGTCAGCTTTATTTTTTAATATTATTTAATGATTAAAATGAATAATAATATTATTTAAAATAATAATAATAATAATAACCATTTTTTCCGTTTTATTTTTTGGTCTTGTATTTTTTTATTAAAAGAATTGTAGTAGATTTTACAACTAAGCACGGTTTTTTATGGTGTGGCAGCACGTTTACGATGACTACACTTTAGTTTTATGTCGGATTGACAACCGTTATAAAGTGTTTATATCTGCATTTTGATATACTAGATCGTGTATCGTGACGGAATGTTTGGTTAATAGCATTTTTTTCATACCTATGCTTTGCCATTTTTTTCTCTCGATAAACCGTTATGAAGTGTTTATACCTATGCTCCACCATTTTTTTTCTTCTTTTGTCCTAACGCATGTAAATGTAGATACTAAACAATGATTAAACATCGATTATTAAATTAAATATTAAATTTAATAATTTAATAATGATACTAATTAGAAAAATAGTTATAATTATATATTTGTTTACTTTATGTTCGTATTTCTTGATGGTATATTTTACGAGTACGAACACGTTTTTTGTTGTTGTTTTAGTTATATAATTTTAACATTGTAATCTTATATTTGAGTTTGTATTCCTTTCGATTAATATTTACTTTTGGAAAAGTTCAATTTATTGTTATAGGATGGATTAGAAGTTAACGCTGCCGGTTTTAATATTCGTGATGATGTAATCGTCGTCAAGATTAAATACCTATATTGGCGAATTTTTAACATTGTGTGATTATATTTGGGTATGTATTCCTAACGATTGACACTTGCTTTTGCGGTGATTCGATTTATTGTTTTAGGACGGATTACAACCATTGTGGTTGGTTTTTTTTATCTACATTTGATATTCGTAATGTTGTCACCATCGTCGTAATTGGATATAAATATTTGCAGAGTGATATAACTCAATATTTTTTTGGTAAAATTTTAATTGGGTAGATATCGTGTGATTTTTTTCCTGTCTGATACGGGGTTTCCGCTGCAACGCGCGGATAAACCCCTAGTATACAAACAAATAACAAGTTTATGAACAGTAATATATATAATAATAATAATAATAATATAATATTAATAATATTATAATATTAAAATATAATATTAATATAATATTAATAATAATATTATAAAATAATAATATAATATTAATAGTAATATTATAATAATAGTAATATAATACTAATAATATAATATTAATATATAATAATATTATGAACAGTAATATATATATAATAATAATATATTTTAATAGATTTATGAACAGTAATATTAATTTAATAATAATAATAAATAATATTAATAATATATAATATTTTAAAAATAATATTGATATATATTAATAATATTATAATATTAAATATAATAGTATTATATTAATTATAATATAATATTAATATAAAATAGTAATAATATTTTAATAATAATATAATATAATAACATTACAATAATATTATTATTATAATACGATAATATTAAAATATATTATTATTAATATTAATAATAATAAAAATATAATATTAATAATATAATAATAATATTATAAAATTATAATTATAATATAATATTAATATAAAATAGTAATAATATTTTAATCATAATAATAATATAATAATAATAACATTATAATAATAATATTATTATAATATGATAATATTAAAATATATTATTATTATTAATAATACTATTTTAATAATAATACTATTTTAATAATAATAATATAAAATAGTATTAAATACATAATATTTTAAAAATAATAATGATATAATATTAATAATATTAATATTGTTAAAATATAATAATAATAATAGTAATAATAATATTATTATTATTAATAATATAATATTAATAATAATATACTAACAATTATATTATTATAACAACAATAAAAAAATACTATTATATTATTATAATAACATTATTAATTATATTCTAATTTTTATTCGTTTACGTTTAGATTCTTAGTTCTTAAAGATTTACAACTAAGTGTGTTTTATTTACTGTTTTGACATTATTTTTTACGTTATGAGTCTAATAATATTATAATCGTACTTATGCTATTGTGAAATGTAGGTTTTATGCAATTTTTATTTTTACTATTATTATAAAAAATTGGGTTAAAATTTTCCAACACAATGACATGTTTATGTTATCTGAGTTTTGATTTTTAAAACAATATTTTTATCGTCTTAAATAAAGGGTCCCGCACCAACGCGGGGGCGGGCATCCCTAGTTACATCTATTACTTATTTAATTGTGTACAATTTTCATTGCTTAATTGTCTCAAATTTAATATGGTGCCTCTGATTTTTTTTCTTTATAAGTTTAGCTTATGATAATTAAACACAATTTGTGAGTGAACTATGAACTAAATGTCAAGATCGTTGGTTAATTTGCTTTTCTATTGTTGATTTGTACTTTTATTTTTAGACATTCATTTTAAATACTTACCAAAAAAATAGGTGTTTGATATTAAATTTGATTTCTTATTATATATTAATTAATTATATATGATTACATAAAAACAAATGCATTTATACTACAAATATATGAATATATGTCATATAAAAACAAATGTATTTATATCAATACTATTTCAAAACAAATGCATAAAATCATTTTTTTTGCTTTGTATTATAATAAATTAGTATTAACATATTTTCGAATTTATATTTAACATTTATTTCCCATAAATGTTACTAAAATATTATATAAAGTTTTAAATGTATTGTCCATAATATTTAAACATTTTTATTTCATAAATGTGAGAACAATGTTATATTTTTTTTTTGTTTTCTTGACGTGCTTGGTCATTTATTGGTTTATTATTTAAACAACTTGTACTTCTTTGTTAAATAAACGTTTTTTTTTGTTTAATATGTGATATAGCATAGTGATATCATTATGATGTTTACATACCCGGTCACCGGACGGATATAAAACTATTTACACGGGTTGTTATTCAAATAACGACTTCTCTTTGAAGTTAGGTATATATTGTTTGTGGAAACGGATTTGTTTATCAATAAAAACTTCACAATAATATCAATAGATGTGTAACCTATATATATTGTCGGATTTGATCACTTGATCAAACTACAAAATTTCACAACTCTTGGTTAGAATTAACTCATATCCGATGTACTCTATCGGGTCAACTAGGTAAGAGAATTAACCATAAGCTTAACCATATATGTGGTTGAATTACTTTGAAATCAGCTTCCTCTAACCACTAAACAATTTGGCAAGAACATCAATAGGCTTGGTGTAGACTAAAATCTTTTTCATCGGATTAAAAGAGGAACTAGACAAGAAAATAGTAATTAGTAGTTCAATATAAAACAACCACACCATTAACTTAAACACATATTCAGAAGTTCTATTTCATCCATCTATTAGTTATAACACATACTCAAAAAGTTATAATTCAACCATCCGTTCTTTAAGAAGTTAATCAGATGTAACCACAATTCCATCCATGACTTGCTCGATTATCTCTTTCGATTCTTTAAGCAAGCTAATGCTGCTTTGAAGCCGCTCCCTCTTTTTGGCCACAGAAGGTGGTTCAGCCAGCATCTTCTCAATGCCACCACCATTCACCATCACCTCATTCACTACCTGCGCCTCGATCTCTTTGTTCACCACTTGTTGCATAAAAAACCTCAGTTGGAGCGCTAAATAATCGACCATACGTTTCAAAACAATTTTCCAATAAGCTGTCATCCTCATCTTGAGATCAAAAGCTTGATTCCTTATGTTTTCCGAGACATCATTCAGATGCTTTACATAAATCGAATAACCTTCCATGTTTAGAGTTTGGCTAGAGTTATATAGACAATTTAGTGAATTCAAAAACAGATCACGGTTGCCCATTAGCTTATTATAAGAAGGAATGAATTCAGGGTCACATGTGTAATCTGTCATCTTCTCCATCTCTATCATTTCATCAACGCGTTCCATAAACTTGATTTTCATTCTCCCCATCACATTTTGAGTTGCTTTCTTCATCGAAGGAAGCAATTGCGGGTAACTCCCACAACAATCCATCAATACTCTAACACAGACGATTTCAAGATAACCACACACTTTGTTTACAAAGCAAATAGGCAAATCAGATACACTATTCACTCTTCTCTTAAGCAAGCTTGAAAACACCAAGTGAGGAAAGAAATGTGGCAACCGAATCCCATTAGCTTCCTCTAAAATCTGCATTTCCTCAACCAAGAAATTTTCAGAAAAGTTGACGCTTGATTGTAGGTCTTGTGATAACTTGTCTAACATTTCTGCCAACCGAGCGTTGCAATGCATTTGCTTATCATCCTCATATTCATCAAGCTCACCTCGTATAAAGATCTTTTGAAGAGTTTCTTTAAAGGATCCAACAATTTGCACAAATGCACCCATTGCTTCAGAAACACTTGTAAGATTTCGTGGTAGCTTGTTGAAGTCTAAAACAGAAGCATGAAGCCTCTCATTGATCTTCTTGACAATGTTAGGCAGACATTTTGATATGATTACCGATTGGATCTCAACAAGCCTATGAGCCAAAACAGGAATACCCGCCATGGATTTGTCAATTTTCGATAGTAAAGGGTGAGTTTCAAAGAGTGTGGCTTCTTGGTTTCGAGCTTCTTCATAGGTTTCATTGTTGATCCTATTTCTTACACAAATGTAGCCAAGACCAATGTTGACGTCGTTTGTGGTAACTTTTTCCAGCAAGCCATCAGGGGATCGGTCACATTTGGTCACAACGGCCAAGGTCCTCTGCCCGGTGTTGTCCACAATTCGTGACATGCAAATTGACTCGCATGTAGTGAAATCTACCGAGGCAGAAAGAACATTCAAAATGATGCTTTCTTTAGGCTTAATGTACTCCATTATCATACCTTGAAACATGCGTAAACATACATAAAAGATCATAAGAATTTTATGATATGTAGCTATCTTTTATTTATTGTTAAACAAGCTTTCAACTTTCTATTTAGGTGTAAAATACAAGTAAATTTGCATGTTAGGTAATCTGTTTGTCTTTCTGTACATTTCCAAAAGTATATTATTCTAGATGTTAAATAACATGTGGAGATATAGAGGGGCATATCTTGAAAATTGAACGATATAAAAATTATTATACTGTTTATTATATAAACTGATCACCGTTGAAGTAATTTATTTTGAAAATTATAATCTAGATTGCATTATGTGATTTTAAAAGGTACATATATGTATATATATGCTTTATGCAGATATATATGCATATTTGGTAAATGAACATGTATACATTGTGATATGCATATACATGTGTGTCCATGATGTTCTGAAAATAATATTTGTTCTGGAGACGCCTCTATATATGTGTGTGCTGATTTTTAAATAAGACATCATATCCGTTAATTTTAAAATTAATTGCTATCATTGATCATTTGTTTGTAATGTACGTACTAGGGGTTTACTCGGGTACTGCAAGTTTCATCTTTTTTTGATTTTAGTGGTTCGTTTTGTACGGTTAGCAGAAATAAAACTTAAAAAAAAAACACTACATACAATGATACAATTGCTCGACAGTTGGAGACAGGTCCAAAAAAATAAAAATAAAATTTATTAACATTTATAAAATAAAATAATATGGAGTAACTAATAAAGCTTTCACATGATTAAAACAAAAAATAAATCTCATCATACGAAGTAACTCATGAACTTTTCATATGGTTAAAACCAAAAATAAACCTGTTCGTCGTAAACGTAAGCATCGCACCGAAAGGGAAGTCAAAAAAGAGGAAAAGAAAACTAAACAATAAAAGAAGAAAAAGAGCTCAAACTAACCTTTGTTGACAGAAGCAAGAAAGAAAAAATTAGAAAAGTATTATTAGTGTAATAGTGTTCACATCTTGCATTTTGCGTTAGAAGATAAATTATTGGTTTTGTGGCACTTTGTAAACGTTGTAGGAAATTTATAACGTAGTGACATCTGTTCTCAAGTTTATTAAAGGAGAGAACAAAAATAAAAATAAATGAAAGGAAAGGAAAAGAAAATAATGGAGATTTTTCCTCTCATTTCCTTCCAAATTGAAAGGAAGGGAAAAGTAAGAAATTTTACCTAGCTTTCCTTCCACTTCTCTTCCTTTCCTCCTTAAATGAAACTCGGAAATACAACATGTTTATTTCCTTTCTTTTTCCTCGTTAAATGAAACTTAGAAACACAGAAACACAAAAATGATTCTACTTTTTTTTCATTTCCTTTCTTTTCTCAATATATTTACTCTAATCTAGTAAAATTCTATCATCTCATTTTTGCCCTAAACTACCCACAACCACCCTTATCACTTGTAATGTAAAGTTAGGTTGGTGAGGAGGCCTAATTGTGACGCTTACCTTTTTTTTTTTAAATGTAAAGTTAAACTACTCTAAACACAATTTCTTCCCACCCACCACTTTTCCAATGGCTCCAATTCCCTTACCTTTGGCTAGTTTACCCGAGACCACAACTCGTCTTTGTCACTTGATTGGAACCGAAGAGTCCACACGAAACATCTAATCAAAGGATTGTTTGTGACCATAAAATTTGGGTTTAAACACCACATCTGGGATCCATTAAGCAAGATGGTTTCTTCTGACTTGATAAAGAAGGTGGGTGAGGTGCCCACAAAATGGCTTGAGATGCACACTTTTTGAACGTGTCAAGGTTTCGTGCATCAGCTTGTTCACTAAAATTCACTACAAGATCATTCCAATGTAGATGCCACATGCCATCATCTTTCTATACGCTATGTTTTTTTATTATTTTTTTTCTTACAATGAGTTTTATATGTAATTTAGTTTTTCCCTATAACTTATAATATTTAACTTAAAACATATATTTTTTTATTATTAATTTTTATATTTACAATGTATAAATTTATTAGTTTTGAAATAAATATTTTAAATAATATATTTATCAAATAAAAAAATTAGATGGGATTGGATTATGAATGAACATGAAAAAGTAAATAATGATTGAATTGTGTTTGTGAAAAAGAAAAAGTTATTAATAAAAGATTGTGTTGGATTGTGAATGAAATAGTCTAAGATGAACATATAAGTTATTTAGATATTAAATCATATATAAATTTTATTTACGCCTATATTTTCAAATGATTTCAAAAGAGTCCGTCTTATATGGTACATTAGCCTCATCATTCACAAACCATATGTTTGTCAAATTATTGACAATACACACAAACATTACTCTTACTTATCAAATTTTTATTATTTTTACAAGTATAAAAATATTATAGGGTAATGTTATTGGTATACAACATTTTTAAAGCCTACAAAAATTTAAGTAATTTATATAAGACCTTACAGACGAATGCAGTACCTTATACGCTTTGCAATAGCGTGTAAGCTGGAGACGGTATTGATTTTGAGCCCTTAATTACTTTATTGAAGCCAACTTTGGACCAACTCATTCGATAGAGTATTTGTCTTTTCGATGTGAGGTTACGGGTTCAAAACAAGGTAAAAATGTAATTTGGTTAGAGTAGTTTAAGAGTAGATATAATGTTAATTTTTTGAAGATAAACTACTGAACACTTTTTGTGCATTACTTTACTACGCCGGTCTATTTTAGTTTACTTTAAAAACTTTGGTCTTCAAAATTGGTTAGACCTAAAAGCATACACGCGATAATTGAATATTAAGACGATATAGATCGAAGAGTATTAACATTAGTAAAGAGCAAAGTACCTGAAATTTGTTCGTAAATGTCTTTGGTTGATCACCCACAGGCACCCGTGTGATTCCGGGCAAATCAACCATGGTAAGATCCGGAACACCTTTCTTCTTCACCACCAAAGTTAACGGCACATTGGATATGCCTTTAGAGTCTCCGGCGATCTCCACCGTAGCCTTACTAATGGCTTCAGATATCTGGCTTTCTTCACTGATCTTAACTGTTTTTTTCTGAAATTCCAAAACAAACTCCGGCACAGGATCCGGATGGTGTTGAAGCCTCATTATAAGAGGTACTCGTGTGCATATATCCTGTCCACGTGGCAAACTTATGCCGGCGAGTGACTCTAACACACTAGACTTACCGGAGGACTGGTCTCCGACGA
>SZYD01001885.1:0-20538 GCA_009363875.1 Mikania micrantha
CGGTTCCATGGTTACTTGGTTAAGTGGAGTTGTCATAGGTAGTTCTTTATAGTCTTCTGCTTCTTCTTCGGGTGTTGGTGATGATAGGGTTTCTTAGAAGACTCTTCTTTTTGCTTGCCAGGGTTAGCCTCTTTCTTCAAAGTTCCAGAAGCTACCATCAGATCAGTGAGTTTCCCAGACAAACTCACAGCAGACTCCAAAGTAACAGGGTTTGCTGCAACAACTAAACCCTGTATGCAGGAGGGAAGTCCACCTACATACCTATCTATCCTCTTCTCCAGGGTTGGTACCATGTCTGGCACCAAGGCTACCAACTCAAGATAACGGGTAGTATACCCCAGATGATCAGCTCCTATCATAACATGATTGGACAGTTCAACCTCCAATCGTTGCAGTTCATTCTTGTGGTAGAATTCATTTCTCAGCAGTGTCTTGAATTCTTCCCATGGCATCGCCATCACTTCTTCTCTTCCTCGGGCTTTGATCTGCAAGTTCAACAAGTTAAAGCTCGCTTGTTGAATGATCCAGCAGAGTAGCGAACTTTATGGTGCTCTGGTCAACTGCTAATGTCCAGGGTAGTCTCCATCTTTTCAATCGATTGGATTAATCCAACAGCTCCTTCAGTACCGCTAAAGCTTGGCGGCTTACATCCCACAAATGACTTGTAGGAATAGGGTGATGCATTTCCAGTGTTCCCACTGGCTTCCCTGACGAGTGCCCGGTGTTGTTGCTGTCGTTCCCACTGTCACTTCCTTCAGCTGGTTAGTCAGCTGACAGCTCAGTAGAGTTTCCAGGGCAACGGTAGAGAGGATCCAGAATCTGTGTCGTGTTCGGGTTTGGAGGAGGAATAAGTGGAGGAGCAGGTGAGTCTGCTGGTGATGGTGTCGACGAGTTTGGAGCTGAATCTTGTGGTGGTGGTAACAAGGGAGGTTGTCTTCTTGGCGGCATTCTGATCATAACCAATAAAGTTATCAGTTACTGCAATAATCGAATGCAAGAAGACACAATGCAAATATATAAATCCTATGTTCTCTACATGAAGGGTCCCTAGGTTATAGTCTAGGCAAAACCGTTTAAATAAATGACCTATATTTCTCTATAACCATGGCTCTGCTACCAATCTGTCACACCCCCGAGCCAGCGGGCCGGATCGTGTGTCCCGTCGGGCGGAAGGTTCCTGGGGCGCGATATCGGGAATGATAATCTGAATGATCAGATTGTTTACATTGCACATGATATATAAATGAGAAACTGCTAAATGAAAATAGAATTACAAAGTTAAATTACATCAGTTTTGTTCATAATTTAACAATGTAAATCTACTATCAACATCATAATTTTCAATCTTGTATCTGCACAAGATATACAAAATAATATGTAAAATTATGTTTCAAAAGTATGCAGGTCCAAAAAGCTAGGTCCTCTAACTGATATCATAGTCCAAAAGCAGTAACTTCTTAATTGACTTGTTCTCACCTGAGAAGTCATGCAAAAAGATCAAGTCAACACATGGTTGGTGAGTTCATGTAATTTTATAAAATGAGTTTGAATAACTTGAACGACAACCTTAACCTCACCATTAACCACCTATACCATCCAGTTCAGTATGCTTATATAGGGCATATGTATGGTCGAACTTACCGCCCGGCCATCCACCGTCCCACCACATACCAAACCACATGATATATTGTTCCTGTTGATAATCAAGCATTTCATCCCACATCATTGATTCCATAACATTTGATTCATAGCATTTGATTACCCTGGAAATGTTTACCTTGATCCCCCCAAATTGACAACCTTAACCTCATCAATAACCACCTATACTATCCAATCAAGTATGCTTATATGTAGGGCATATGTAGGGGACAAGCCCCAGCCACCGTCCCACTACATGCTGGACTGCTTAGCATATTGTTGTTAATGATAATTAAGTGTTTCATTCCATTCACTTTCATTTTATATTTTGATTTCCACAAATAGAATTACCTCTAATTTCTTGAGTTCACCATGTATTCATGATTACCCCAAAGCACTTGTAGAAATATAATATTACATGGTTAATTAAATCAATAATTAATCATTTAAATACAACTAAGACATGATGATTGGGCTTTATTTGACTCAATCAATTATACTTACTTGTTGGTGGTTGTCCAAGTTGTACCGTCTCACACGTGGCCCATATCAGGCATGACCCAAAATGAGTCTACCAGTATGCGTCGGGACTTTAATGATTTGCCCATATCAGTTTGACCTTAGGCCTACTGTACATTTCGGGACTTTTGGATATCCTTTGATTCTTGATTCTCTTGATTTCATTTGATAGTTTTAGTTATGCCGATATAGCTTGACTACAAGAGTCTACTATTGTGACGGGACTTTCCGTGTGTTACACATGGTCTTGATTTACGTACAACTGACAATCATCCTTAACTTAAGCATTAATGATTTCATTAGATCTTAATGATTTTATTATTTCAATGATTCACACACGGTTATGATTTCCTTGATTCTGATCTTTAGACTTCCATGATTTCCACAATGATTATAGATTCTTGATAGGATCCTTAGCTTTACTGATCACACACTGGATTAGATTCCATTGAATTTGATCTTTAGCTTTAGTTCATTTGATTCCACTTTGAGTTTAGATTTTTGAATTTGAATTCGATGGACTAAGTGTTTGTTTTAGAGTTTTAGAATTAGGGTATTACTCGTAAGAGTAATTAATTAATTCATTAGTTAATTCTGCATACAAATACCTAGACAAGAATCTAGGAGTATAAACAATTATATATAAAGCATACAATAAGTAAAAGCAATTGCGTAAAACATATTTAAATAAAAGGTTTAAGCATGCTTCTTAACCCGCGTTTGAAAACAAAAATGTTTAGAATAGGGGCAATGAACTCACCTTTGTTGCTGTTTAATTGGTTTATAACAAGATGTGCGCTCGTTACTTGTGGTTTATGTATCTTCAGTACCTGAGTTGATTTAAGAGAATTCGCATACGATAAGTATTTATAAAAGACGCATCTAGGGTCTTGGTCTCGGTGTGCAACTACGTGTCCTATGTTACTAATATGTTTCTAGAATTCTATCTAACTAATCTACATGCACTACCCATAGTTCCCCCTTTATCCCGTAATTGACACATCTAAACCTTATTTACATAAGGTCTAGTTCAACATATTTAAAGTCTTTCAATTAAAACGTTTTAAATTTATTCATTTTTTAGTTACACGTTAAGTTAAAATCATTTAATTTAATTTAAACAAGTTTACAATTTAAATTCTTTCATTACAAACATAATTAATTTAAGAAGGTGAAATTTACACATGATGGGCTTGGGTTAAACCCTTTGGGCCAACCTCGGCCCATTACTAGACCTTGCTTTCAAATGATTACTGATCAAGATCCTTAAATATCTCGGCATAGATAATTCAATTAAATCATCTATGTTTAGAAAATCATCCTCAAGTTATTCTCATAATTTGTTCACCTTGTATATAATCTCAAAAATTCAAATTTTATGTTATCAAGAAAGGTGGTAGCCCTCGAATATTCATGCATGCATGTATATATATCTATATGATTATGTGTGCTCATGCCCACATCCTTAACCTAGTCCAAAGACCTACCTTTGGCAACTCATAATGTTCTTAGGTGTCTTAGGTTCACTGCTATAGTTCGCTGGTTGCATGATTGTTCGGCCAAGGTAAAGTTCGACACCTAGGGTTCGGCCATGCGTCCAGGTTCGTGGCCCTTGTGGTTCGGCTGGCAGAAGGTGTGCTGCCTAGGTTCCCTCACCCTAAGGTTCAGTAAACATGCAAGGTTCGCCTCCCTGGGTTTGTCCATGCACCTGGTTCGCTCGAGGGAAGGGTTCGGCCAAGAGGGGTTCGGCTAATCAAAAAGGGAAGCCCTAGGTTCATGACAACCTCAAGTTCGTGGTCTCATTGGTTCGTCCAAGGGTCCGGCTGAAGAAAGGTTCGCGGCCCATAATGTTCACGGCAGCATGGTTCGTTTCTACTAGGTTCGCCCATTACAGGTTCGTAGCCCCCCCCCCATGTTGCAACTGTTTAAGGTTCGGTCAGAAGCAAACAGGTTCGGTCGATCAGCTCCTGTCACGAACCAGCAGCCATCGTCTTCCTCATTGAGATTCACCTGTTGCAGGTCCAAACCAACTACTTCTACTCGTTTATACCAACTCGTTTTAAGTTTTAAGGTGATAGAATTCGTTTAAAT
This sequence comes from Mikania micrantha, assembly GCA_009363875.1. NCBI lineage: Eukaryota > Viridiplantae > Streptophyta > Magnoliopsida > Asterales > Asteraceae > Mikania > Mikania micrantha. The sequence goes on from SZYD01001885.1 coordinate 4,249, forward strand.
GCATGGATGTAACCCGTTGTTGTTTAGAGTGAGAAACAAAAGGAAACTCAAGATTTACCTCTAGATTTCGACCAAATGATGAGTTGCTTCGTGGGTTCTTGTTCTCCTCTATCACACGAGCATTTAGAGCCAAAGATCTCATGAAATGATGGAGAAACGGGTGAGAAATTGTAGAGAGAAGTTAGAGAGAGAGTTTAGAGAGAGAGGGCTTGAGATGAAGATGGAAAATCTGGTAGGCAGTGGTAGTTGTGGTCTTAATGGCCACATTAAATGGGTTAAAAATACTCGGTTTCGTTCAGGTTCGTTCGGTTTTGCTTGGTTTCGCGTAAAATGTCGTTTTCGCTCCATTTTCGTTATGAAACTTCTTGGTTTTAAAACAAGAGTTTTTAAAATTATTTTAGGTGGTAATTCCTAGTAAATTAACTAAATATCTTCCATTTATTTTAAATTTTCCGAAATATTTAATTACTGTTTAAAATCGAATCGTACAGTCGTCGCACGTATTCGTTCGAATCGTCCCCGTATGAACACGTCGATAACTATACTTTTCAATATGGTTTTCTAATTTTTGGATATCATTCAGAACGTTAAAATTTTAGATGTATTCGCACATATCGTCACCTATACGAATAATCCGTCGATTTAGCATTCACGTGACGACATCCGTTGTTGTTTTGTTTTGCAAAGCCTCACATACGTTTATACATAATAAATCCTAACAAATAATCACATGATGGTTCTGTATCGCCAGATAATTATCTGACTGACGAACCATAGTTCTAAATTTTGTTTCCTGAAATGATTCTGAATTCGTTCTTTGATAAGATGAAATGATAATGATACATGATATGAATCTGACATACACTGAAATACGTATAGTTTGTAACTGATTACTGTTCCTATTACTGTTGGGATCACTGTTCCGGTGACGTTTCCGACACTGATGTTACAACCATATACTTCTTAGCTTTAATCATGGAAATTAACTTCGCAGCTGAACCATTGTGATCACCATATACGCACATCTTCTTACCATCCGGTGCTTGTATTTGAATTAACTTCTTGTTTCATACAATCTGAGCATTGTTCTTGGCTAACCAATCAATCCCCAAAACGACGTTGAAGCCTCCAAGCATTAATGGGAACAATTTAACATGAAATTGGTATCCGTCTAAATCTATGTAGCAATCTTCAAGTATTTTTGAAATCTTAATAGTTTTACCTATGGCGGTTTCAACTTCAAAATTTTTCTCTAAAGTTTTGAGGGGCTTATTGAGTAATTTACTAAATCTAATAGAAATAAAACTTTTACTAGCACCAGAATCAAGTAAAACATTTCCGGGTACGTTATTAATAAGAAATGTACCCAAGACGACGTCTGACTCCATTTTGGCTTCCTTTGCGGTCATCGTGAAGGCACGCGCCTTAGCCTTTCCTCCATTACCTTTACTCCAATCAGCTTGTATTCTTGATTCCATCCTTTTCTTAAATCTGGGGCAGTCAATCTTCCAATGCCCAAGTTCCCCACATTCAAAACAACCACGATCTCTAACTTCTGGACAATTTGGGGAAATATGTCTTCCACAACGATAGCACGTAGGAGGGTTTGGATTTCTTGCAGCATTTCAAATGTTTGCCAAACATCTTCACTTATGATATTTGTTGCATTTACGACATCTACTAGTATTGTTACCTTTGAATTTCTTCCTTGACTCTACGCCTTCTGACTTTGAGTCAAAATCAGACCACTTTCTTTTGCTTTCGCCAGGCCTACCTCCCACGCCATACTCGTCATCATAGATTGCTGCACTAAGTTCCATGGCTAACTGATATGTACCTGGTGAAGCTGTTCTGACAACTTTCCGAACCTCAGCTGGAAAACCTTGGATATAGCACTTGACTTGTTTTTCCTCGGTGTTGGAACCAATCGGGACATTTCATTAAAATTCGTCATGTATTCCTGATGTGTCATTGTTCCTGCTTCCAGCTTAAGGAACTCCATCTCCATTCGATCTACTTCACCCCTTGGGCAGAACCTTTCTAAAACCATTTTCTTCACATCGTTCCAACGTAATGCTGCAACAGCTTGCTCCTCATGAGCTTGTTTGATGGTTACCCACCAATATAGTGCTTTAGACACAAATGAATGTGCACCAAACAATACTGCCTGATCCTCTATACACTGGCTGATGATGATCACTGCATCCATTTCCTGTACCCACTCATGAGTACAAACCGCATCCTTCTTTCCATCAACAGATGGAGGACTACAACCTTTGAAGGCTTTGTAATCACATCTTTTATTACGTTTATCAGCATCCGTGCCATTGACCAATGTGATTACATTACCATTTGTTGTAACATTCCCGCCACCATTATTACCGGTTCCAGCGCTTCCAGGTTCTGCAGTCGGGCCAACACCTGACCACGTAGCTCTGCTGATCATGGCAGAACTTCACGTATAGCTTTTACCACTTCAGTGGTCATTTCTAATGGTCATCGTTCATTCTAAGGAGCCTCAGTATTTTCCACTTAATGAGGAATTTCGTTTTCATGGGTAGGAGGGGCATTGGTATTACTCCTAGTATTTGGCCTTCGTCCACAACCCATATTACTACCATGACCACGACCTCTTCCTACCTTTCTGTAATCAACATTTTGAGCATATCATTGTTAGTATGATGGGTAATTAGATGACAGTAGGACGATAAATAAGAAAGTACAGGGCCCTTTGCAATTATTACTTTATAGTGCTACTAGTCTAATTATATTCCATCATGGTCACACGTGATCCACATCTTAATGTTAGAACATTATCAATAGGTCTAACTCTTACTGATCATTTGTTGTCATATTAGGACACTTAATTGCAAACATGCAACTTATGGTGTTTCTCCTATTTTATAATCAATTCTTATCAGTTCTACATCAAAACCACACCATGGTTAAATTTCGAGCCTCATTTGTATAGTTAAGCTATTATTTGCAGTGGCTAATTGCAATTACTAACTTATCTATACTTATAAATATAAGGGTTTACCACAGTATGCTTAAAGCATCACCAAATAGGGCACTAAGCAAGCGTAATAGGCATTTAGCTGCATTGGCATATTTACTGACATCTCGAACTTGTGTTTGGAGTCTTAGTTTAAGTTTAGGTAAATATTGTAAGTACTCTAAATCTTTAAACCAAGGCTCTGATACCAACTTGTGACGCCCGTCTCCCGAAACCATCACTAAGTCGTTATTATATGATATACTTGGTATTTACTTTCATTTAAATAAACCAAGTTATGCGGAGTATATTCGCCTACTTGCCTACAACAAAGTGTTGGTTGGTGCGACCAAACCATACGTGAGGGATGCCAGTCCCGAATAGATATATCCAATATGTCACCCCCCACCTCTCTTCACCTGAGAATGATGTCATCAAAAGGGTAGCGGAAGCATAGTGGTGATGTCTCAGAGCATGAGGGGTGACTTACTTGATCCGGTATCATCATAGCACACAGATACGAAAAGTAAAACTTACATTACAAGGTTCGTGGTTACAAATATTATTACAGTTTATACATATTACAATTTATTTAATTACAGTTATTGCTAGTGCTGTGAGTGCATCCTCACCGTTGTCCTTGATTGCCTGCAAAAGTTTTAGTTTCGAAAACATCAGCACAAGCTGGTGAGTTCATACAGTTTTAGTTAAATCATATGATATGACAGTTAAGTTCAAATACATGTTCACAGTTCCGGATAACCATGGGACCCGTATCTAGTTCCTTTCGGACGATATGTTCAGTTCTCGATATTACCCGTCGGTACATATCTTATTGCCTCATTATCTTAATGTCTATCACACCATTAAGAAGTTCAGGAAACAGATAACAAACATTCACACCAGGGGAGATGCAATCCTCCCAGTGAATGGGGTGTCAACCGATAGTACTATCAATGTTTTCTGCTCGGCCACACATGGGTTCACTAGATACAGTTCAAGAATGAGGACTTTGATATCATGATAGAGATACTAACGGCAACAATCCCATGAAATCCACAAATTCAGTTAATCACATGAAATCACGCAGATAACAGTGACACATATCATATGATCAAGAAAAGTTTAGCAGTTATACCCCGATGTTTATACAACATTAAAAGAACAGGGGTGGTACGAAACTCACCTGAGTTCAGATGAGTGCTAAGATCTCGCGTAACTGGTGCTAATAATGTAAATCTGCATTAGGTTATATTTGATTAATGATTTATGTTCTAACCTGCTGATTAAATCTGTTTGAACGTTCAATGTCATAGACATTGTAATGAAAAGTCATCAAACCGATATTCGGTGTTTAATTAGTTATTGAATCTAATATCATACAATGTATGATAATGTAGGTACCTAGACTGATTTAGATACCTAATATGAAGTTGATGACATGCTTGATTAATCAAAATAATCTCTGATTAACCAGTTAGGTAATGTTGTTGATTATGCTCCTGAAACAGTTTTCAGATGAAATCACAGCTTAGGAATGATTAATTCTGGTTACTGGTTATCCAGATATCACAAAACATAACAATGTGACATTGGAATATGTTAAACAATCATGTTTAAAATACTAATCTGACTGTTATCATAAACACCAGACAGTTATTCCAATGGGTAGGTTAATGATTGTGATTAGTTTGAAATGCCTGGGATTAACCTTGCATTTCAAAGATTAACCAAAATAATCACCTACATTGTCATAATTAAATGGTTTAAACCATTATAATCATTGTTATGATTTGGTGGAAACCGGGCATTATAACGGATCAAAACAAGGATTTAACCGTTAGAACTTCGTGTTCTTTGTTTATAATCAATCCTAGCCATCATCTAGGCAATAATCAACAATCCTAACTATCTCATTACGTTCAAAATCAAGATCTAATCAATCAAAATCAAACTAGAAGGTTAAAACGAATCATTACCTAAACAGACGGATATCTGCGGATGAAACTACGATCAGTACTTGAAAACACGTTCCCGGGTGCGATCCTTGCGTTCGGAGGGCTTGAAATAGGAATTTAGATGGTGTCTTGGTCGTGTTCTTCGTCTGGTTGGCGTCCAAGTTCGAGAGAAGTAATAAAATTATTTCTGCATGAAGATCTGATAAAAGGATCAACTTGTTCCACCGCCTCATCCGTCGCGTACCGCGACGGAGAGTCTATTTTGGCTTCGCGTACCGCGAAGTTTTCGGGAATCTGAGATATTTTACAACCATTGCGTACCGCGGAGGACTCTCAAGCCCACCTCCGCGTACCGCGATAAGCCCTTTCGACCAATACTTAGAGATTTTTCTTCGTTTTTCGATTCCGGACAATCCGTAACTCCGTTTCGCGATCCGTTTTCTCCTATCTTCTCGATTTCTCGCATACTTTAAACCTGCAATAATTACAATCATCAATTTCGCGCGGATTTCTAGAACAACCAAACGTGTGAACGTCATTGATGACGTAGTCTTTACCTGTAATTGTCACAGTCTCCTCCTGTTACAGAAATTTCGTCCCAAATTTAGTGAAGACTTATCTGTCGACAATTGTCTATGAGAACAAGTGAGGATATTTGCTTTCATCTGATCTTCACGTTCCCAGGTATATTCAGGTCCTCGTTGAGAGTTCCAGCGAACTTTAACGATTGGTATGCGACTGCGTTTGAGTACCTTAACTTCTCGATCCATTACTTCTACCGGTTCTTCGGTAAACTGAAGTTTATCATTGATCTGAAGTTCTTCGAGAGGTACGATCAAAGATTCATCGTTTAAACACTTTTTCAGATTTGATACGTGAAAAACGTCATGAATGTTACTGAGTTCAAGAGGTAATTCGAGTCTGTAGGCTACAGATCCAATTCGTTCAAGAATTTTAAATGGCCCTACAAACCTCGGTGAAAGTTTACCTCGTTTACCAAATCTGAAAATGCCCTTCCAGGGTGATACTTTCAACATTACACGATCACCAACTTGGAATTCTAGTGGTCTACGACGGTTATCAGCATAACTCTTTTGACGATCGCGAGCAGCTTTAATTCGTTCTTGAATCAGTGCGATCTTGTCAGTGGTTTCTTGGATGAATTCTGGGCCAATGATTTGATTTTCTCCTATTTCCGACCAGCAAATAGAAGATCTGCACTTGCGCCCATACAGTGCCTCGAATGGAGCGCATTGTATGCTGGTATGGTAGCTGTTATTGTACGAGAATTCCACAAGTGGAAGATGAATATCCCAGCTACCTCCAAAATCAATCACACAGCTTCTGAGCATGTCTTCTAACGTTTGATTTGTTCGCTCCGTTTGCCCATCCGTTTGTGGATGATAGGATGTGCTCATATTGATTTGCGTGCCCAGAGCATTCTGAAGAGTTTGCCAAAATCGTGACATAAATCGACTATCTCTGTCAGAAATGATAGAGATCGGTACTCCATGTCGAGATACAATCTCATTAACATAGAGTTTAGCCAGTCGATCCATAGAGTAATCTTCTCGGATGGGTAAGAAATGCGCAGATTTAGTAAGGCGATCAACGATAACCCATATCGAGTCATGGTTACGTGACGTTCTGGGTAGTTTTGTAATGAAATCCATAGAGATCTGATCCCATTTCCACATGGGAATCTCAGGTTGTTGGAGTAACCCAGAAGGTCGTTGATGTTCAGCCTTCACTTTAAGACATGTTAAACATGGTCCACGTATTCTAATACGTTTCTCTTCATCCCAGGCCACCAGTAAAAATCTTTAAGATCTTTATACATTTATCGGCACCTGGATGAATAGAATACCTGGATTTGTGCGCCTCATCCAAGATAATAGTTCGAGAGTTACCGAATAAAGGAATCCACATTCGGTCTTTGAAATACAACAGTCCATCAACCTTAGTATCGAGTTTCTTATCTAATCCTCTTAGTCCCTCAGCAGAATAATTCGTTGTTTGTAAAGCATGTTGCTGAGCATTTCTAATCTGAGGAATTAGACTAGTTTGGATAGTCAAACCTAACGCTCTCACACGTAAGGGTTTGACCCGTTCCTTGCGACTCAAGGCATCGGCCACAACATTTGCCTTGCCTGGGTGATAACGGATTTCACAATCATAATCGTTCTAGAGTTCAACCCATCGCCTTTGTCGCATGTTCAACATTTTCTGATCTAGAATATGTTGGAGACTTTTGTGATCCGTGTACACAATACACTTGGTTCCGTACAGATAATGTCTCCAAATCTTGAGTGCAAACACAACTGCACCTAGTTCTAGATCATGAGTGGTATAGTTCTTCTCGTGTACTTTCAACTGCCGAGAAGCGTAAGCGATCACCTTATCGTTCTGCATTAAAACACACCCAAGTCCCTGACGGGAAGCATCACAATAAACCGTGAAGTTATCTGTACTTTCGGTAGTGCTAAAATAGGTGCATTGCAGAGTTTATGTTTCAACAGTTGGAAAGCCTCCTCCTGTTGGGAACCCCATATAAACGGTTGGTTCTTCTGAGTCAAAGTGGTAAGTGGCAGAGCGATTTTTGAAAAGTTCTTGATAAATCGACGATAATAACCTGCCAATCCCAAGAATTGACGTATTTGAGTCGGGGTTCGAGGTGTCTCCCATTGTTCTACTGCTTTGATCTTACTGGGATCCACTTGAATACCATTCTTATTCACAACATGCCCCAGAAACTGAACTTCTCGTAACCAAAATTCACATTTGGAAAATTTGGCATATAGCTGTTCACGTGCTAGAAGTTCTAAGATGAGTTTCAAATGTTGGGCATGTTCCTGCTGGTTCCGAGAATAAATGAGAATATCATCAATAAATACAATCACAAACTTATCCAGATAAGGTCTACATACTCGGTTCATCAGATCCATAAAAACTGCAGGTGCATTGGTTAAACCAAACGGCATTACTAAAAACTCGTAATGTCCGTACCGGGTTCGGAAAGCAGTTTTTGGAACATCATTGTCATGGATTCGCAACTGATGATATCCGGACCTCAAATCAATTTTTGAGAAATATGTAGCACCTTGCAACTGATCAAACAGATCATCAATACGAGGTAATGGATAACGGTTCTTGATTGTCAGTTTATTGAGTTCCCTGTAGTCGATACACATCCTGAATGATCCATCTTTCTTTTTCAAAAAGAATTGGTGCTCCCCAGGGTGAAAAACTGGGTCGAATGAAACCTTTATCAAGAAGTTCCTGTAATTGACCTGAAAGTTCTTGCATTTCAGATGGCGCAAGCCGATACGGGGCTTTAGCAACAGGTGCAGCAGCCAGGAATCAAGTCAATACGAAATTCAACCTGTCTTGTGGGGGTAATCCTGATATATCTTCAGGAAAACTTCAGGAAAATCTTTGACTACTGGGATATCAGTGATACGTGTAGGTGAAGAATTGTGCTCGGTCACATGTGCCAGGAAAGCATAACAGCCTTTCCTTAAAAATTTCTGAGCCCGCATACAAGATATGAGACCAAGTTTTCTACCGGCTCGTTCTCCTTGAACTACCAGTGTATTACCGTTAGGTAATGGAATACGGATCACCTTAGTTTGACATAAACTTCCGCTTGGTTATCAGAAAGCCAATCCATGCCTACTACGACATCAAAGCTACCAAGCTCAATAGGAAGTAAGTCGATACAGAAAAGGTGATCATTCAGATTCAAGGAACATCCTTGAATAACACTGCTAGTTTTGATCATCTTGCCGTTTGCAAGTTCAATGACATAAGGAGTTTCTAGTTCTACCGTAGGCAATGAAAGTAATGATGCAAATTCAGGAGAAATAAAACTCTTATCTGCTCCTGTGTCAAATAAAACTGATGCATAAAGATTATTGAGAAGGAACGTACCAGTGACAATGTTTGCATCATGTCTTGCCTCGGCTGCACCAATCTGAAAAGCTCTACCCCTAGCTTGATTCCCTGGATTGGTGTTATTGGTTGGACAATTGCGCATGAGGTGATCAGGGCTCCACAAGTGTAACATGACCGGTTCGTTTGAGCAGTGGGTCATGGAGCTTGGTTTGGTTGACGAGCAGGAAAGTTGCGTAGTATTTAGCATAGTGTCCTACCCGATTACATTTTGCACAAACAGGACATGGTCCTGTTGTGGATGGGGACACCTATCACATTTGGGCGCCGGCCCAGTGTAAACTTTCCTCTCCGGTACCGCCGCTCCATAGTTTTTCACGGTTGGTTTGTTTCTGACTGGTTTCAGCTGGAGCTTTGGTCTTGGACTTGCCAACCATTTACGTTTTGTACCTTTAGAAACGTTCGAGGTACCAGTTTCACTACGGCCCACGGCCGTCTGAGATTTTGAGATCAATGTACCACTTCTTACCGCCTCATCGGTAAGCTTGGTGGTCAACAGAATGGTTCTTTTGAGGGTTGTGGGTTCAGCAGCAGTTACATTTCCCGAATCTGGGGAACCAACCCTTTGATATACTTCTTCAATCAATGCTGCCTCAGTTGGAAACATATGGGAAGTAGACAAGTAAGTTCATGAAAACGATCGGTGTAGGCTAAACAATCAGCACCGACCATTGAGTGACTCCAGAATTCCTCCTGAAGTTTTGGATTCAGTGATTGGGCAGTATTCTGACATAATCAGAGTTTTGAATTCATTCCAGCCCATAGAATCAACTGTAACAGAACCCAAAGTTTTAGCCTGGTATTCCACCAGGTAAGAGCTGATTCTTTCAAAGAAACAGGCAGCATAAGACACCTTATGCTCCTCCAGACACTGGCTGATTTTCAGTTTTGTTTCCATCTCCTCGATCCACCTAAGGAGTCCAGCCGCTCCTTCCCTACCTGTGAAAGTAGGTGGGTACAGGAAGCAAGTAGTTTTATACGTACATCCCTGTCGTGGTGGATCAGGAGCAGTAGTAGTTGTGCCTGTGGTATGAACAGTTTCAACGTGTCCACCTGTGGCATATGTTCCACATGACCAGACCCAGAAGTGACATATGGCTGTGGTGGTATTACAATGCCAGCAGCCGATAACTGTTCCTTTACGATTCGGGCTATAGCTGCTTCATTCAATACCGACCCACTAGGAGCTGCCATTGGTGTCGGGTTTGGGTCCTGGTTCACCAGAGGAACGGTAATTTGTTTCAGAAACAGGTGGTGGAACTGGATTCGGTTCAGGGGAAGTAATATTCTCGGTAGCTTTCTTAGCTGGACGACCTCTTTTCGGAGCCATAGTTCTGCTCACATGCAGACAAACTCAGGTCAGTTCAAGAATATTAAAGAATATAACCCTTTTTAATCACATAACTCAACCATGTTCAGACATGCTGATAATTTCATGTTGTGAAATGTGATCATTCAAGTATTCAAGTATAAACTACATTGAAAAGATCCAGATACGTTCTCAATTCACACTAGTCATTCAGATATTCGTAGTTATACTTAGTCCTGTTATTTCAAAACATGTGTAGAGTATAACCCAACTCATTGCCTCGCAATACATGTTTTTAGAGATATGTTCATACAGGACTAGGATATGTTCTCACACAAGTCCTCTGATATGTTCTCAGTTCATGTACTAGATATGTTTTCACATAACAACAGATATGTTCACGTTTTCTCGTACAGTATGGCTCTCGTACTGTACTTTAGTTACAGATATGTTCTCATTAGTTATGTTCTCGTTCACATTACAGATACGTTCTCGTTTAGATATGTTCTCGTACAGTATGGCTCTCGTACTGTACTTTTAGTAACTGATATGTTCTCGTATAGTATGGCTCTCGTACTATATTTTAGTTACTGATATGTTCTCGTTCACATTACAGTACGTTCTTGTTTAGATATGTTCTCGTACAGTATGGCTCTCGTACTGTACTTTTAGTAACTGATATGTTCTCGTATAGTATGGTCTCGTACTATATTTTAGTTACTGATATGTTCTCGTTCACATTACAGATACGTTCTCGTTAGATATGTTCTCGTACAGTATGGCTCTCGTACTGTACTTTTAGTTAATATATTCGCATACAGTATGGCTCTCGTACTGTATTTCGCGCAATATATGTTTTTAGTTAAATATATTCGCATACAGTATGGCTCTCGTACTGTAATCAGCGCAATATATTTCAGTTATAATATTTGCATACAGTATTGCTCTCGTACTGTATTTTCGCACAATATATATATTTTTAGTTCGACATATTCGCATACAGTATGGCTCTCGTACTGTATATCAGCGCATATGTTTTCAATTAGATACGTTCTCATACTGATATGTTCATAGATACGTTCTCATACTGATATGTTCATAGATACATTCTCATACTGATATGTTCATAGATACGTTCTCATACTGATATGTTCATAGATACGTTCTCATACTGATATAGATATAGTGTTCACATAACATACAACAGATATACAGAAACAAAACGTTTGATTAAAACAACACTGTTATTATAGAACCATAAAGTTTATGATACAAAGAGTGCCCTCATAATACATTCATACAAACAACCTATCCGTCTATGAGATGTACAATGAAAATCCCAAAAATGTGGGTCAACTGATCTGACTTACCGTAAGAAATACGGTAAACAGGCTAGCACTATAGCTATAGTAGCAAGTACTATAGCTAACCAGATAAGTCTAGCCTCGGTGCTCAGCGTACCGAGCATCCAGATCAGTCCCTGCAGCCTTTCCCCAAGGCTGCACCCGCTGCTTACATGCAGCAATCATCTCCCTCCACCAGGTCCTCCGAAGGCGATCCTCAATGGTCGCCCTCCAGGCTAGGGTGTCCGCACCTGAGTAGTCACCTGCTCCATAAGAGCCAGGTGAGACGTGAAAATCTCCAACACCGTGTTACGGGTGTCCTCCATCGTGACATGTTGCTGCTGCAGATCCTGTCGGAGGCCCAGCAGGTCCTGAGAGACCTGCTGTACCTGAGCCCGAAGCTCAGCCTGGTGGGAGGATTCTCCCACCTCGTATACTGGTGCTGGCTCGTCCCGTGGAGCCATAGGGCGTCGTGGAGGTAGTCCCGTAGTCTTGCGGGCCTGGCCCCGCATACGCCTGAGCCCGTCCCATGCCGGGGCTCTGTGTGGTGAGGAGCTCTGCCTCCTCATGGCTGAAGCGTCGGCCAGCGGTGAGTGGGGTGGACTGTGCACCGGTGGGGATCCCGGTGGTGGTGGTGGTATAAAACGGAGATCCGGGTGGTGTAGCTGGTAACTGTGGTCCCACCTGAGATGATACAGAAGACGCATGAGATGGTACTGCACCCGAGCTCGATCCCGAGCTGTCACTGGGTGTGTCGTCAATGATGATGTAAGGGAATCTCTGGTAAATATAGTTTTCTCCCGGGTTCGCCATTGCTGAATAAACAAGTTCTAGATCAGTATCATGAAATAAACATTGAATAATAAATTCAATACAAACATGATATGATATCTCTTCCTATCTCAAAGCAACTATTAGTTTTTAGAAAGTAGTTCATATTGATTAAAATATAAAAACAATTTCAGTTATGCTGCCTCATAACTGAAACCTGGATCACTCGATTATCCTAACTTAAATCAACACAAGTTTTGTTCGTTCGTTGTATTCAGTGCTCTCTGTGTGTTACTATACGAACCTATAGTTATAGTCTAGGTTTTAAGTCAACCTAATTCTCTATAACCTGTGGCTCTGATACCACCCTGTCACACCCCCACCTCTCGTCACCTGAGAATGATGTCATCAAAAGGGTAGCGGAAGCATAGTGGTGATGTCTCAGAGCATGAGGGGTGACTTACTTGATCCGGTATCATCATAGCACACAGATTACGAAAAGTAAAACTTACATTACAAGGTTCGTGGTTACAAATATTATTACAGTTTATACATATTATAATTTATTTAATTACAGTTGTTGCTAGTGCTGTGAGTGCATCCTCACCGTTGTCCTTGATTGCCTGCAAAAGTTTTAGTTTCGAAAACATCAGCACAAAGCTGGTGAGTTCATACAGTTTAGTTAAATCATATGATATGACAGTTAAGTTCAAATACATGTTCACAGTTCCGGATAACCATGGGACCCGTATCTAGTTCCTTTCGGACGATATGTTCAGTTCTCGATATTACCCGTCGGTACATATCTTATTGCCTCATTATCTTAATGTCTATCACACCATTAAGAAGTTCAGGAAACAGATAACAAACATTCACACCAGGGGAGATGCAATCCTCCCAGTGAATGGGGTGTCAACCGATAGTACTATCAATGTTTTCTGCTCGGCCACACATGGGTTCACTAGATACAGTTCAAGAATGAGGACTTTGATATCATGATAGAGATACTAACGGCAACAATCCCATGAAATCCACAAATTCAGTTAATCACATGAAATCACGCAGATAACAGTGACACATATCATATGATCAAGAAAAGTTTAGCAGTTATACCCGATGTTTATACAACATTAAAAGAACAGGGGTGGTACGAAACTCACCTGAGTTCAGATGAGTGCTAAGATCTCGCGTAACTGGTGAATAATGTAAATCTGCATTAGGTTATATTTGATTAATGATTTATGTTCTAACCTGCTGATTAAATCTGTTTGAACGTTCAATGTCATAGACATTGTAATGAAAAGTCATCAAACCGATATTCGGTGTTTAATTAGTTATTGAATCTAATATCATACAATGTATGATAATGTAGGTACCTAGACTGATTTAGATACCTAATATGAAGTTGATGACATGCTTGATTAATCAAGATAATCTCTGATTAACCAGTTAGGTAATATTGTTGATTATGTTCCTGAACAGTTTTCAGATGAAATCACAGCTTAGGAATGATTAATTCTGGTTACTGGTTATCCAGATATCACAAAACATACAATGTGACATTGGAATATGTTAAACAATCATGTTTAAAAATACTAATCTGACTGTTATCATAAACACCAGACAGTTATTCCAATGGGTAGGTTAATGATTGTGATTAGTTTGAAATGCCTGGGATTAATCTTGCATTTCAAAGATTAACCAAAATAATCACCTACATTGTCATAATTAAATGGTTTAAACCATTATAATCATTGTTATGATTTGGTGGAAACCGGGCATTATAACGGATCAAAACAAGGATTTAACCGTTAGAACTTCGTGTTCTTCGTTTATAATCAATCCTAGCCATCATCTAGGCAATAATCAACAATCCTAACTATCTCATTACGTTCAAAATCAAGATCTAATCAATCAAAATCAAACTAGAAGGTTAAAACGAATCATTACCTAAAAGACGGATATCTGCGGATGAAACTACGATCAGTACTGAAAAACACGTTCCCGGGTGCGATCCTTGCGTTCGGAGGGCTTGAAATAGAATTTAGATGGTGTCTGGTCGTGTTCTTCGTCTGGTTGGCGTCCAAGTTCAAGAGAAGTAATAAAATTTATTTCTGCATGAAGATCTGATAAAAGGATCAACTTGTTCCACCGCCTCATCCGTCGCGTACCGCGACGGAGAGTCTATTTTGGCTTCGCGTACCGCGAAGTTTTTTCGGGAATCTGAGATATTTTACAACCATTGCGTACCGCGGAGGACTCTCAAGCCCACCTCCGCGTACCGCGATAAGCCCTTTCGACCAATACTTAGAGATTTTTCTTCGTTTTTCGATTCCGGACAATCCGTAACTCCGTTTCGCGATCCGTTTTCTCCTATGTTCTCGATTTCTCGCATACTTTAAACCTGCAATAATTACAATCATCAATTTCGCGCGGATTTCTAGAACAACCAAACGTGTGAACGTCATTGATGACGTAGTCTTTACCTGCAATTGTCACACACTCATAGCATAGCAACAACTGTAATAAATAAATTGTAATATGTATAAACTGTAATAATATTTGTAACCACGAACCTGTAATGTAAGTTTTACTTATCGTAATCTGTGTGCTATGATGATACCGGATCAATAAGTCACCCTCATGCTCTGAGACATCACCACTATGCTTCCGTACCCTTTTGATGACATCATTCTCAGGGACGAGAGATGGGGGTGTGAACAAGTATAATGAATATTTCAAAATATTGATTAAGTTAATTCAAAAAAATTTATCATTAAAACAATACAAATAATGAATCAGATATCAGATTATTATCACGAAGAGATCATAGCTCAAATACTTTAGCTAATGATCAGGAGGAATTTAAACAACAATATGAATTCTTTGAAATAATATTCTCAAATTGAAAATAATTTATTAAATTGGAATATACCTAAACAATGTAAAAACTATATATAAAAAAGAACTTTTGATTTCTTACAATATTACTCAATCAAATGACTGAACAAACTATTCCTATAAATAAAGATCATCAAAATTTACAATTATTATCTAAAGAAGCTATATTAAACTAGAAAGAATTATAAATTTTTACATATAGGATAGTACAGGTAGCAATAAAACCTATGTTCAGATTAGGAATAGTGCTCCCATATTAACTATATTAAGAGATGCTAGACACACACTAATTTCAATAATTCATTATTAGCTATGGCTAATCAAATATAGCCAATGGCCAATATATTTAATTGTTATCCTAATTTTTCTATAGGATTATTTGATCCAAAATCTTGATACTTTAACTTTAACAATAAAACAAGAAATTTAGAATTTAAAGAAAAAACTAATGCTGCAGTCGTAATATATAGAGTTTATTATAAAACTATGACTACTACTATAGAGCCAAAAACTAAATATCATCTCAAAGATGAAACTATATTATTTGAAGCAAATACTATGCATGCAAAAGTTATAACACCAAAAAGATTAAAATGGAATGAAAATACACAGTCTTTATCATGGAATTTACAAGATATAAATCCACCAAAACCCATGATACAGAAAATCAAACATCAAATATAATAGAAAATTCTGATGGATCAATAGAAATAATTTATAATAATAGTACTTCTGCTAGATATTCAACATCAAGTGTAGTATAAATAGTATAAATAATATACAAAGAATAATTTAATGAGATCACAATCAATGAAAATAGCAGGAATAGATTATTCTAATTCTATACCTAAGGCTTTTTATGAACAAGAAGAAGAATAATAAATCTGATAAGTCCAATAATCCCATAAATCTTGATATGGATTTTTAAAACAATTATGAGTGATACTAGAATTCAAAGAAAGAATCCTCAAGTTCAATTTATTTTCAGCATTAAAAGAATTCATAAAAAATGTCAAAATATATAAAATAGAATTAAAAAAACAAATCAATATTTAGAAGAAA
>SZYD01001886.1:0-56641 GCA_009363875.1 Mikania micrantha
TCATCACCATTTAGAATTTTAAAACAAGTGTAAGTAAGTGTAAGTGTGCGTTACACTGCTATACATCAGATAGTGTAACTCAAACTTTACAATTGTTTTTAATTCTAAACGGTGATGATTACCAAAAACACAAAAAAAGAACCCCACTATTTATGTATGATAAAGGTCATGAAAAAAAATTCAAAGATTCGAGCTTTTTTTGCCAAAAGTTAACGGGTTAACGCTATAATGGAGGGTTAACATTTGATTCTCTCCCTATATATATAATATATATAATATATATATATATATATATTATATATATATATATATATATATATATATACGAAGTGATCAATCAATCATAACTCTAGGATAGAGCAATAACCCAATAACCATACTCTATAATGATCAAATTCTAAGATTCCCAATCTAATGATTCATATTAAATTATAATATAATAATATATTTGATTTGAAAGAAAAGGAATAAGGATATTAATGTTAATTTGCTATATTATTAAAGTACCCCCTCTTTTTTATACATCCATAACTTTTTTATACTATAATATTTTAAATATAAAAATTGCATTATTCTCTTAATTCCGTTATAATCTTGACTAGGTTTTCTTTATTTTTTTTCGATGTTCAATTTACACCAATGTAACAAATATAAAAATAAAAAATTATTTGTAACGAGTTTTAACGAATTTGGATTTACATTGTTGTAGAATAAATAGGGGTTACGTTTGAGAGTGTAAACGAGCCAAGCCAATCCCGAGCTCGTTAATTACGTTATATTATTGATTAGGTTTTTTTATTTTTTCCGGATGCTCGTTAATTAAGTTATAATTTTGATTTTGTAACGAATTTTGGTTTTTAAAGTATTAAAATGTGTTTACAATCTTGTAGATATAATTTGTAAAGTATTAAAATGTATTTACAATCTTGTAGATGTAACGAATTTTGTTTTTTATCAACAAAATGTTATACTATTTTTTTTAAAGTATTAAAATGTATTTACAATCTTGTATATATATATTTTTTTAAAGTATTAAGATATATTTACAAGGAAGAATTTTGTTTTTATCAACAAAATGTTGTGGTATTTTTTTTAAAGTATTAAAATGTATTTACAATCTTGTAGATATAATTTTTTTAAAAGTATTAAAATATATTTACAATCTTGTAAATATAACGAATTTTGGAACATCCGAAAAAAATAAAAAAACATAGTCAAGAATATAACGTAATTAACGACCTCGGGATAGGCTTGGCTTGTTTACACTCTTAAACGTAACCCCTATTTATTCTACAACAATGTAAACCCAAATTCGTTACAACTCGTTACAAATAATTTGTTATTTTTATACTTGTTACATTGGTGTAAATACGAACATCCGAAAAAATAAAAAAACCTAGTCAAGACTATAACGGAATTAAAGAGAAAAATAAGATGAGTAAAATGGTGCAATTTTCATAAAAAAAATTATAGTATAAAAAAGTTATAGATGTATAAAAAGAGATGGGGTAAGTTAGTACATAAACCAAATTACTAATATGCCATCATCAGATTTAATAATATATAAACCATGTGTTTAATTTTGATTGGGTAATTAGAGTTAATGGGTTATTGTCATAAGGGGGGTTATAATTAGATCACAATCCTATATATATATATATATATATATAATGATTTCAGATTTTTATAAAAATGAATATACATTTATGGATCAACATTACTCAAGAAAAAGAACAAAACCAGAATAAAGTACAGTAGTACCTGAAACAGAGGAGAATGTAAGCCCAAGATTTTCCCTTGCTACTTTCAAAACTTCATTAAATGAACAAAAGCCTTTAAATATAGGGTTTGGACACTGTATATATTTTGCTACTGTTTCCCATTTATTGTATATCCCAAGCTGTGTACCCCTAAGTAAAACATAATGTGTAAATTTGGGTTGGGTATTCTTTCGTTGCTCCTGTATCTAGTAGTGCAGTTAAATCTATAAATTTATTTATATCTAACCATACTCTACATTGTATATTTATCATATTACTTGATCCTTGAGTTTATATATATGTTGTTTATTTTTCTGTTGACATTTTATTTATTTCTATTTGTTTTTTTCTTTTGAATAATGTTTTCAATATTATCTATTTTATCTTCTATTACTTGTATTTTCATTTTATGTAATATATATATATATATATATATATATATATATATATATATATATATATATATATATAGGGATTGAATCCTATGAAAACCCAATCTTAGATAGAAAACCCTTAAACCTTATGTGAGCCATTGATTTGGAATCTTAAAATAAATATGTGGTCCACATTAACCCACATTAAAAATGATTTGTTTATTCAAAACCCAATTTTTTATTCAAGTTTAATGTGGACCACATATTTATTTTCAAGATTCCAAATCAATGGCTCACATAGGGTTTAAGGGTTTTCTATCTAAGATTGAGTTTTCATTGGATTCAATTCTTATATATATATATATATATATATATATATATATATATATATATATATATATATATATATCCAACAACACTATGAATTGAAAACGTCTAATTTTGACTTCTAATTACTTTTTTGTGAGATAGTTCTGATTGTTGTTTTTACTTAAAATCACACATATTTAACAATTAATTTTTTAATCAATAAACATGTAAATTTATAAAAACCATAATAGTTGTTAACGATTATGGCACGATTCTTTCTCTTATTTAACCATTAATTATTGTACCTTTATATATAACTAGGTTATTAACCCGTGTATTATACGGGTTAATCATAAAATATTAATTTTTTTTGAACAACCATACTATTCTACTCATACTCCTAAATTACACCCAATAATCCTCCTTACTTGGATTTGAACCCAAGACTTTCTTTCTAAGAGGCAATGCCTCTACCAAGTGGACAGTTTCACATTGGCATAAAATATTAAATAGTTAGTAATAAAAACTTAAGAATTATATATAAAACAATATTTTGGTATAGAATAATGAAATAAGTATAGACAAAGATTTCATGTAATAGACTAACAATTAAAAACTCTAATAACTAAATAATTATTATATGATCTTCTTAGTTTGTGACGGCTAAGATTTTTTTTTAACTATTACGTTAAAAAACTTCACATAGTTTTTTATGTCAAATATATAGTTTTCCCTATCATTTCTTTAAAACTTTTGGTTTATAAAAAAATCGTTTTTAAATATTTTGTTTAAAAGAAATGTTGATTGCTTATAAAAATCATATTGTTTAAAAACTTAGTTTTATAGTTAATTTCATTTTATAAAATCATCTTTCAAAATAACTTGTTTTTTACAAAATTGTTAAATTCCTAAAGATAACGATTTTAAAAATTGCTTATTTATAAGAAAATTCTAATTTTTAGAAAATATTACATATTTTTTAATATATAAAAATTAAAATTTAATTTAATTAAAACTATTGTTAATTCTTAATATGAAAAAGGTAAATAATATGATTAATCTTATAAAATTGTTAATTTCCTAAAAATAACGATTTTAAAAATTTCTTATTTATATGAAAATTCTAACTTTTAGAAAAAAGTACATATTTTTAATAAAAATTAAATATTAATTTATTTAAAACTATTTTTAATTCTTAATATGATAAAGGTAAATAATATGATTAATATAGTACTTATTTAATAGGAGAAATGATATAATTATTTATTAAGAAAGAAAATTAAATGAAATAACAATAAGATGATATGTGACATTAGTATTTTAAAAACATGACAAGTGGTAAAATTTATTATTATTTATTATAGTAGTAAAATAAAATATAAAGCAGAGACAAACATGAATCGTTCACTCATTAAACCATGAATTGTTAATAAATATGATAAGAGACAAAAAGATAAAGTTGTGTATGATAGATAACGTCTTTAGGGAAGGCCAAAGGATGTTTATGAATGTGTTGTTAATTATGTGGCTATGAAATTTTTAGAATCACTGATTGAGAGAGAGAGTAGGCCATGTATATGGATGTCTTAATAGACAGATGTACGTTTGATTACACCTGATCAAGATATATACATCAATTTTGATAAGGAGCATGAATTTTCAACGATCAATAATACCCTATTGAACAATTATGAAATGAACAATATTCGATCAATCATTTTGTTTAAAATAATGTAACAATGATTAAATACCATTCAAAAGTAGATTCAAAAATGCTAAGTAGTTGTATGATAACATTTTTGTGATTTTATTGAAAGGTTACCTAGTTAAAAACTCTAACTGCTTGTTTTACTAAAAATATCTAAATCTATTATTATTTAAGTTTATAAATATAATTTTTAATATTATAATTATCTAATATAAGAGAGAAGTAATATATTATTATTTTGTATAGTTATTTAATATAAGAAAGAAGAAAAAATAGAAGTTAAAAAAGCCACTAGATAGTAAACACGAATCTAGTATTATTTTTATTTATTAGCGTGGTTGTAAAAATCCCCGACTAGGCCGATTAATTGTTAGTCATCTAAGGCCGAATAGACACAATTATCCGATTAGTTGGCCGATTAATCCCGATTAATCCCTAGTCCACACCCCCCCGACCGACTAGCGACTAGCGATTTCTACAGCATTGTTTATTAGTATGCCTATAATTATAATTTGTATGAAACGAAAACATAATTTTAAAGAAAAGCATTTAAATTTTATCTTATCCATTCATTTTACTTGTACCCTCTTACTAATTTAACTAGTTTTTACATTTAAATAAGATACTAAGATTAAATACCATTCAAAAGTAGATTCAAATACACTAAGTAGTTGTATGATAACATTTTTTGTGATTTTATTGAAAGGTTACCTAGTTAAAAACTCTAGCTGCTTGTTTTACTAAAAAAATATCTAAATCTATTATTATTTAAGTTTATAAATATAATTTTTAATATTATAATTATCTAATATAAGAGACAAGTAATATGTTATTATTTTGTATAGTTATTTAATATAAGAAAGAAGAAAAAGTAGAAGTTAAAAAAGCCACTAGATAGTAAACACGAATCTAGCATTATTTTTATTTATTAGCGTGGTTGTAAAAATCCCCGACTAGGCCGATTAATTGTTAGTCCTCTAAGGCCGAATAGACACAATTATCCGATTAGTTGGCCGATTAATCCCTAGTCCACACCCCCCCGACCGACTAGCGACCAGCGATTTCTACAGCATTGTTTATTAGTATGTCTATAATAATAATTTGTATGAAACGAAAACATAATTTTAAAGAAAAGCATTTAAATTTTATCTTATCCATTCATTTTACTTATACCCTCTTACTAATTTAACTAGTTTTTACATTTAAATAAGATACTAAGATTTAACTATAATCACATAAGTTTTTTTTCAATTATTTTAAAACATGTTTCAGAATAAGTTTAATTTTCTCTTTAATTTAAGTTTTTATAATACAAATTATATATAGATTGAATAATAAATAAAAATTGGATTCGTCAGCCTAAGCCGCCATAAACATATGCATGTGTGTATTACGAGATTGACGACATGCTTTAATTTAAAAAAAAATTAAATCAATATGTTTTACATTTTAAGTAATTAATTAGATTAAAGTCTCATGTGTTATACAGGTTGAAAAAACAATATGTTACACACACATATATAGGGGGTTTCATAGAAAAACCTCCATATTTGAGAAAACTTAGAAAACTAATCACAATTGTTATTAATCAATTTCGTTTTTTGTTTTTTATTTTACATTTTGTTTTATTATAAGGTTAGATTTGTTAACAAAAAGAAAACAATAAAAAAATATATTTAATTCATGTTATTATATATATGTAACTCATTGAGTACATATATGTAACTTCTAAACTACATATATGAGTTACATATACGTAACTTTATTGGTTAGATATACGTAATTTCGTGATCTACATATTTTTATAAAAAAATTTTCTTGTTTATAACATTTCTAAGCAAACAATAAAAAAATCATGAATTTGTTTTTTTTTTTAAATTGATTGGTTAGTATGAGTTTTCTTGGTTTTCTCCAAATTGAAGAGTTTTCTTTTGAACCATCATATATATATATATATATATATATATATATATATAGGGGATGGTTTCATTGGTAACCCACTCCAAGTGTGGTAATCCTTTAACTAATTTTGATTGTTTCTTTAAATAATGTGTTTTAAAATGAGTGGTCTATATTAAATCTGGAAAAACAAGTGGAAGAGATTTTTTTAAGGGTATTTTTGACATTTGGTGGGGTGTACTTGATTCATTTTTTAAAAAAAGTTTACCCTCCCAATTTTTTAAACCCTCATAACTTCTATATACATTATTTTTTTTATAAAAATTTCATCATTAAATTTGTCACTTTTTTATCTTTAATTCAAGTATAATTTTGTCAAATTTTTTAAAATTTTCGTAATATGCATTGATGCAGCGACGTTTTACACTGATGCAATGACGTTTTGCACTGACATAACGAGCTGAATTTTTTTACACTGATGTAACGAGCTGAATTTCTACAAAGTTTTCCTAATTACATTGATATAAGGAGCTGTATTTTTTTGAAGTGTTCTTAATGTTTTAAAATATTAATAAACTAATTTTTGTAATAAAAAATAATTTGTAAAGAGATGGAAAGATTTTATGTTTGTGTAATTGTAAACGCTTGAAAAAATGAGAGAAAATTACGAACGCTCAAAATAATTTGTAAAACATTTTAATGATGAAAAGATTTTGAAAAAATGAGAGAAAACTATTGTATTTATTGTTCGTTACGTTACTGTAATTACGAACGCTCGAAAAAAATTCAAAAAATTGGCATGGCTATTATGGAATTAACTAGAAAAATATAACGAGTTTAATGGTGTAATTTTTATAAAAAAATAACATAATATAAAAAAGTTATAAGTGTATAAAAATCAAGGGGGAAACTTTCATTTAAAAAAAGGAAAATTGATAGATTTTTAAGAGTGTGACACTTGTCCCTCTCTTATTAAATATGATTTTTTATATTAAGTGAAATGACTTGGATACTCTTTTAATTTAAAAGGTTATGTGACACTTGGCAAAATCTTATTAAATCTGGAAATTTAAAACAATTGGATTTTAGTTATTTGGTTAACACAATTATGGTGAGTTCTTATTTGAACCAAATCTATATCTATATCTATACTATATAATAAATAAAAGTTCTAGGATGACACATGTCAAGCTTTTAGACTATCTAAAAGTTGGTTTTCCCGCCTCTCTCTCCTAATTAATATTTATATGTTATCTTTTATTAAATTTTGATTTTTCACACACTATCTCTCTTATTATATATTAATGATTTTATTAAACTTGATAAATAATATGATTACACCATAAATAAATTCTTTATTTACCTAAAAAACATATTTGAAAACTATATATTATTTTAGTTAAAATAAATAATTTTAAATTTATTTATTTAACCTGTGTAATACACAGGTTTTATCCTAGTCCTATATATATATATAGGGTATGGAGTAATTGGTAACCTATGGTAATTGAGATAACTTATTAACCCAATTTGATTGTTTGTCTAATTTAATGAATTTGAAATGTGTGGTCCATATTAAATCTGGGAAAATGAGTGGTTGAGATTTATTTAAGGGTATTTTGAAGATTTGTTAGATGTACTTGATTTGATTTTTAATATAAAAGTTTACCCTTCAATTTTTTAAACCTTCATAACTTTTATATACATTATTATTTTTTAAAAAAAAATTACACCATTAAATTTGTCACATTTTTATCTTTAAATCAAGTATAGTTTTGTCAATTTTTTTTAAGTTTTCGAAATTACACTGATGTAACAAGCTGAATTTTTTCGAAGTGTTCGTAATTACACTGATGTAGCGAGCAGAATTTTTTCAAAATGTTCATAATTACACTGATGTAACAAGCTGAATTTTTTCAAAGTGTTCATAATTACACTGATGTAACGAGTCGTTACATTGATGTAACGAGCTGTAACTTATTATATTTTTATGTTTCAATTATCTAACTTTCTATCTTATTTGATATAAATTTATTTAATTAACTAAATTTTATAAAAAAAAATAAGTTTGTAATATATATTTAAGATGAGAGAAAAAAATTTAATGGAAAATTTTTGAAAAAAAAAGAAAATTATTGTACTTATGTTTTTTACGTTAGTGTAATTACGAACGCCCGAAAAAAATTTGGCATGACTATAATGAAATTAACAAGAAAAATATGACGAGTTTAATGGTGTAATTTTTATAAAAAAAATAACATAGTATAAAAAAGTTACAAGTGTATAAAAATCAAGGGGAAAACTTTAATTTAAAAATATGAAAATAGATGGTTTTTTAAGAGTGTGACACTTGTCACTCTTATATTAAATATGATTATTGTAATTAACACAAAAGACCATAATACCCTTTTGTGTTAAAAATTAATTAGTGACACATGTCACCATTAGATTAAATCTAGAAAAATTGAACCATTGGATTTGAGTTATAGAGTTTTTCAATTAGAGTGGGTTATTATATGATCCCTTCCTTATATATATATATATATATATATATATATATATATATATATATAACACACCCAAAGACATTATAGCCTAGCGGTAACTTGGTGGGATAAGTGTAACATCCCAAATTTCCTAAAATACGAGTTATTTGAATTTGCACATACGAAACGGATAATAAACTTGTTGTGGAAAAATACGAAGCATAAAACAAATTTAAAAGGGGTTGGGATCGTGTACTCGAACCCAATTTCGAGTACACGAGTTCTCGAAATTTGCTGTAGCCGAAATCCCAGTTTTCGAGTACAAGGACACTGCCTATAAATAAGAGTGCCTTGGGAAATGTGCCAACCTTTGGCTGGAAGCTCATTCTCTCCCTCGAGTACACGAAGCAGATTTCGAGAGCTCCAAGGAACGGACTTTGATCAACCAAACGAAGGAGAAAACACATGGGAATCCACAAGAGTGATCACCTAACTCCAAGTAAGTGGTCTAAATTAAAAAGTTAGGATTTTTTTGAAAAAGTGAACTTGTGCTTAAAGCTTGCACCTTTATGCATAAAGTTCGAAACTTTGAGGTTCAAGCATGTTGGTAACAACATAAGGAACCTAGAACTAGATCCCCACGGTCTTAGATGAATTCCTGAAATGTTTAACGACGAACTGATGAGTACACGAAATCATGCACAGAAGGGTAGTCGAAATTCATAATTTGGAGTAAACCCCTATTTCGAGTACAAGGGCTATTTCGAATACGAAGGGGTATTTCGAATACACAGGTTACTTCGAATACACTGGTTATTTCGAGTACACTGGTCATTTCGAATAAAGATGATGGTTTCGAGTACTAGCCAATTCGTGAACTCGGTAATTTCGTGTACATGGGAACTTAATGAACTTCAAGTGTTTCGAATACTTAGCTAAGTTTCGAGAACAGGAAGTTAGAAAGGGGAAGCTAGTAGTGATGGGGACTTAGAATATATCCTAAGTCTAAGAAGGTATGTGATGAGACAATATACTGATGTAGGTTCCCAGGTCTTGACTAAGGAGTTCGGTTAAGAAGACAAGGAGCCATTATCAGGTGAGTTCTAGACGCCCTATTTACACTTACTGTTTTGGGCTGGCATACATGCTTATTGTTATGTTATGTGATTATGTTATGATGATTAATGAATGATGTTATGCCATGATGATGTATGTATGAATATGTATTTCACATGATGAAATGTGTCTGGTAATATGCTAAGGTATGATACGTGCATGGTAAATGAGTTATGATGACATAACATGTTAATGAGAGCATGCATTATGATGTTAACTGAGACAATAGTTAATAGATGCTTTGACGACGTCCTAGAATACTAGGATGCATGAATGTTGAATGATGATTATAGACTAGCATGATATGAAAATATGATGCCATGATGTATGAATGAGGGAATGATGCTAGCACTACATGATGCAATGATGTATGATAATATGCTATGATGCTTGCATGCAATGTATGTGATGATAGAACGTTATGATGAATTCCTATACATGTTATAGGATATGTATGCATGATGTACTAGTACCAGTACTAGTAAGTATGGACGATGACCTGAACACATCAGGATATGAACAGCCGACCGGGCTATAAACACAGAGTCGACCGGACTATAAACATGAGAGTCGATCGGACTATAAACATGGTAAGAGCCGATCGGGCTATAAACACAGAGTCGACCGGACTATAAACATGAGAGTCGATCGGACTATAAACAAGGTAAGAGCCGATCGGGCTATAAACACGGAGCCGATCGGGCTATAAACATGGTAAGAGCCGATCGGGCTATAAACATGGTAAGAGTTGATCGGACTATAAACATGGAGCCTTGTGCCGGCATAAGCCCACTGCTCATGTTGATGACAGTGGTTTTGATGATGACGATGGTTATATGGCTACGATGATGACGATGGTTATGTGGCTACGATGATGACATGGTTATGTGTTATGGTTTATGTGTATGATATGACGCTTTCATGTTAAAATGTTTAACTCACTAAACGATTATGATGTTTTATGAAAAACTAGAACTCACCAGCGTAAGCTGACTTGATTTAGCATGTATGTCAGGTTAAAGCTATGATAAGAGAAAGCATGGAGCTCGGGCATCAATCCAGACGATCCGTTGGTTTTGGCAATTCGATATGATTTTGATACAGACACTTTATTGAATTATGTTTATCAAACTATGTTTACATTTCCGCTGCATGATTATGAAAGTTTTTAGTTTAAGAGATATGTGTTATGATGAAAACCAACCTCTGCGAGGTGCCCGGTTTCGGGGCCTCACAATAAGGCTCAGAAAACAATTGGTCTTGGGTTCGAATCTCACAAGGAGATTTTCTCAAAGTATTGAATTTCCTCCAGAACTCGTGACTTTGTAGAGGATATGAGCGGGTGGTACTACTTGTGGCATAATAATAATCTAGTGATCCGTCAGCGATCCAAAAGCTAGCCGTTCATTAAAATATATGGATATCTATTAACAAAAAGTTTTGTAACAAGAAAAAAACGTACATTGTGTGCGTGAAACTATATAATTTCTAATATTGATTTTTCAAACAAATTTAAGTTTTAAAAATGATTTTACTTAAGAAATAAATCACACACAATAGACAAGTGTACATATCGTATAGTAATATAGCTTATGGTAAGAACCAAATATCAATTCGTGTACACGATATCTCTCGATACTAAACTTCAGTCAATGTTTAGCCATAACAAGAGAAATTTTTGGTTTTGCAACTTCTCAAATTAAAAGGTTATTAACCACTTGAAAATGATATAAGTCAAAATAAATTTCCTAGATTTTAAATCCACTTAGTCTAATAATGAGGTTAGCATGAATCAATAAATCAAAGGTTGACTAGATTCTGGTTGAAGATATCTCATCTTATAATCCTTGGAAAATTAGAATGATAGTCACATCCTAATCTCCTTATATTTTTTAATGAAACCCAAAGTCAAAGTTTATATTAGGATTTATTCAAGAACTATTCATCCGTCAAGAAGCCTAATTCCACAATCTAGGGAAAACTAAACATGACTAATACATATTAACCACCCTAAATTGCTTAAAGTAAACAAAGTTGCAATTTATTTCTATATATAATCTATGGACATGATCATGCAAATAAGGTTATTTTGGCCATAACTTCCCAACCCACATCTAATCATATTCAACAAATCATAACATCACCATGGTTTTTCCAAACTCAAGTGAAAGAAAGTATACTTGTTTAAATTTCATTTAATTCAAGAAACCAATTATCATTCCTAATATCATGGCATAATCTTAAAGCTAAGTTTACAAGATCACAAACAAATGCTTTGATCATAGTTTTCCAACATGGTATGATTAAACATTCATCATTCTTGAGCAATAATTAATATAAACAAGTATACAACATTATTGGAACAACATCATAACTCCATCTTGAATCTTGGTATAAACCACTTTAATCAATTCATGCAACCATCATCAATTTGACACAAGTATCATTACAATCTAGCCAACAAAATGTTTAGCACATAAGGCTTACAAGAGCAACAATAAAGCTTGCAAAGTTAACAAAATTCATGGTAGAAGTGATAAACTCAAATCACAAGCAAGCAAGGTTGACATGCAAATGTTGTTGGATGCTCCTTAATCTTCAAAGCCTTCAAAATCACCTTTGGAATGCCCGGAAAAATCTAGTCATAAGGTATATATGCTCCAAGAAGTCCAACCCCTTCAAATGAAAGAGAGTTGTAGATGCATTAAATGTCCCTAGTTCTATTTTGTACTGTTATAAATGTATAAAGTTTATTATATTAATGGAAGTTGTCTTTCTATATTGTTCTTAATGTTTATTATTGATTATAAGTGTTTGATTATGTTTAAAGCTGAAGTTATATATTTTTCAGACACATTCGGGTGAGTGGCTCTAAGTATGAAGCCATTCGCCGAATGAACGAACTAGAGAATGACATAGGCAAACGAATGAATCATTCGCCGAATGACTTGTCCATTCGACTCTGTCATTCGCCGAATGAGTTGCTTCGGCTTCTCATTCGCCGAATGAGTTGCTTCGGCCTCTCTTTCGGCCGAATGGCAACAGTCTATAAATACCAACCAAATCTGTTTCAAACCTAACTTTTTGAGCCATCCTTCTTCCCTGAGAACCTAGAGTCAAAACCCTAGGAGATTAGAGCGGCCATTGCACGTCCAAGTTCGATTCTCAACCCGTGGTGTTCGATTCTCGACCAAACGTCCTTCCTACACCTTCGGATCACCACGGTTGCTGTTGGTTTCGATTGGAAAACCCTGGAATAGGATTCCGCACTATTCCAGAGGCTGTCGAGTAGATATCCATTGGAACCGGATTGCCTCCGAGCTCCAAACAGGTCCTACAAAGTGGTATCAAAGCTTTGGCTCTTGATTCTACTCGATTTCCTTTCAAAATCATCATATCTCAGATTGGAGTTTCGTAACTTGCAAAAACCCTGATTTTCTTGTTCCCCAAGTCATTGTTTCATTCAAAATCAGTAAGTTTTTATGGTGTTTTTGTCAAAACAGTCATCCCAATTGGTTGATAATCTTGTCATGGTGTTCTGTACCAAATTTGGTGCATAGATTTGGTCTAAATCAAGAGTTATAGCGATTTTAGTTGCTGAAAACCCCAGATAGCCTGAATGACACTGGTGGCCGAATAAGTTTGCCCGAATGACACTCATTCGCCGAATAGCTCCATTCGCTTACTCATTCGGCGAATAGCTTCATTCGTTTATTCATTCGGCGAATAGCTTCTTTCGACCTTTCATTCGGCGAATAGCCTCATTCGATCCTTTCATTTGCCGAATAGGTTCAATCGCCCTGATCATTCGCCCAACTCTCATACTCTTTTTCTCCTTCGCCAGTTTCATCACATTCGGTCCCCGACATTCGCCATAATTGTCCTCATTCGGCCATCTGATTGAAATTTTTTCTAAGTGTTGGACATTATTGTTCTTGATTCTATGGAGGATTTAGCATTGATGGCTAACGAGAACCATCGTATTCAGATATTGCTGCTGACTGAAACTGAGACAAGGAACTCCAATAAAGCTCCCAAGCTGTTGTCCTTAAATGATTATCCACACTGGAAATACAGATTTGAGATTCACATAAATGGAGTAGACACTAACTTATGGGTGATGATTGAAGGTGGTTATCTGAGGCCTCTGAATGAAGATGGAACTCCTATGCTAGTCACACGAATGACTAAGCCTCAGAGGAAGCTTTATGATTATGAGAAGAAAGCTTATGCTATTATGTCTCAGTCCTTTGCTACTGATATCTTCCATAAGTTTAGACAGTTTACTTCATCTAAGTATTTGTGGGATGCTTTGCAGCAAAGATATGAGGGCAATGATGCTTTGAAGAACATCAAGTCAAAGGCCTTGAGGAAGGAATTCAACAGCTTCATGTATGTTGGAAATGAATCATTGGATGATTTGATTGCCAGATTCTACCATATTTTGAATGAGTTGTTCAACCATGAAGTCAAGACTACTACTCAGGAGAAGATCCAGTGTTTAGCAGATGCCTTGCCACCAAAATGGGAGTCATTTTTTATGGTACTTAAGCAAAATGAGAAGATGGCACATATGGACATAAATGATTTCATCTAGAAGCTGAAAGAGCAAGAAATAGAGAACAAGTGGAAGGCTAAGAGAGTTGCTCAAGTCCAGGATCCCTCGTTGTATTATTCTACTCCGACTATCGAGAAATGATCTTCTCATGCTCCACTAAAAACTTCCTTTGTTTTTCAGACTACTGAAGCTCCATCTTCCAATCAGATTCATTTCAGCCAGTCTTCCTCCTCATCCAGCTCTCAGAAGGAACTTCATCAACCTATCACCAGTCTGAAGACAGACAACTTTGATAAAGTGACTGTAGAGATTGCCAAGGAGCACATGGGTCTTTTGTCCACTCTTGTCATCTCCTATGATGGTTTAGTAGCTGGACAGATTGGCAATCCTTATCTAATTAATGATGATTACTCTCAGATAGACCCAGATGATATGGAGAGGATAGATATCATGTGGGCTCTTGCCAGTGTTGTGAGAATGGCAAAGGAGTTTGTGAAAAGAACAGGAAAAGATATCAATCTAAAAAAGGAGTCTAAGTTTGGATTTGATATGGCTTCTGTCACCTGCTACAATTGTGGGGAGAAAGGTCATTTTTCCAGGCAGTGCAAGCACCCAAGGAAAGCAGGGAACAAGAATCCTTTTCAGCACCAGAAACCTGCTACAGCTAATCCAGAGAGAAGACTTGTTCCTATTGATTCTTCTGCTCAAACAAGTTCTTCAAATGCAGGTAAAGCATTGATGGTACAGCAGGATGAAGGTGAAAATTGGGATTTCAGATTTAATTCTGAATCAGGGGGCAGGATAAAGCATGTGTTGCTGAGATACAGAAGTTGAATGATTCCAGTGAAGAGAGCACTTCTGGAGAAACACAGATCAGAATAGAAGAATCATCGGGTTCAGAGTCAGAAAGTTTGTCAGACTCAGACATTCAAGCTGAATATGATGCTGATCTTGAAGAACCGGTCACTCAGTTTGCTTTGATGGTAAACTCTTCAGCTACTCCTACTTCATCTTCACTATCAGATCAGGTATCTGATGAATGTTCATCTTCTCACTCTAAATGTTTTAATTTTGTTGATCTTGACAGCAGGGTCCTTGCTTATCAGAAGCACAATGCTGATTTAATCAGTGATCTCAACCAGTGCATTGAGGCAAATAAAGTTTTAAAATCTAATGAAAAAGATTTTCAAGCTAAAATTGACCTTTTAAATAGACACTTCATGAGGCTGAGATTGCTGTTTTGAATAAGCAAGATGTTATCACTTCTTATCTCAATACCATCAATGAGATTAAGAAGAAGTTAGCTATAGTCGAGTGTGACTATGAGACCTTAGGTCAAAAGCTCAAGAGCTATGAAAGCTCCTCTTATATCATTGAGCATATGATCAGTAAGGGTACTGATCAGAAGGATAAGGGAAAGGTGAGCTATCAACAATGTCCTCCACCAATCTTGAACACCTTTGTCAATTCTCCAGATGACAAAGATGTTAAAGATTTCCAAGTTAAAACTCCATTAGTAATTGATCCAATTGGGATGATTACTGATGATGGTTCCTCCTTGTCAGAGCAATCTTTTGTGGAAGGGATTGTTGAAGATTGGGTCTCAGATTCTGAGGATGAATCTGACAATTCATTTGACTGTGTTTTTGTTCAGAATCACACACCTGTAGTCATGAAAGGTGACCCAATCTCATCTTATAAAATCTATCAAGCTTTGAGCTTTATGAAGGCTTCAAAGGAAAACGATTCATGTGTGTCACACAAGATTGACAATCTTGTGACTAATGGGAAAAAGGGATTGGGTTTTAATCAGAACAAGCCTAAAAAAAATGTTTTTAAACCTCAAAGGCAGTCCTTTTCTGAATTAAAACATTTTCATAAAAAGGGTGACAAAGTTTGTTTTGAGTGTGGTACACCTTGACACATAGTTAGATTTTGTCCACAATTGATAAGACCAAAGGTTGTACCACCCAGATTACTAAATCAGATTTTTATCAAAGCTGTTAAATCTGAATCTAAGTCAACTCAAGCAAAATCCAAACAACTAAATCAGGTTAAACCTTTGGATAAGGGTAAAGAGAAACCGGTGAACTTGGATGTTCCCAAAGTTGTTAATGTCAATCAAACAAAGCCATCATCCATTTATCTGAAAAACACTTTCAGCAAAACCACTGTCTGGAGAGTCAAGTCTTCTGAGACTTTAGTTTTACCCATTCCAGATAAGGATATCCCTGATGGTAAATGGATAGATGTTTGGATCCGTGACTCTTTGGGTCAACCCAAGACTGTAAAGGCTTGGGTTCCCAAAAAAACTAATCGTTTGTGTAGGTTGCCCCAGCAACTGCTTTTAACAGCTCTTGGATCGTTGATAGTGGGGCTTCCAGACACATGACTGGTGATATTTCGCTGCTCACCAACGTTAATTCTGTTCGAGGTGGTTACGTAGCGTTTGCCGGTGACAAAGGCGGGTTCATAACAGGAGAGGGTATTCTTTCAAATGGCCAAGTTTCTTTCAACAAAGTCAGATATGTCAAGCAGTTGGAAAATAATCTACTGTCAGTGTCACAGATCTGTGATAAGAAATACAAAGTTCTATTTGATGACACCAACTGCTAAATACTCAAGCAAGGCGTGATTATTCCTGAAGATTGGATTTTGATGTCGGCTCCCAAAAAGCAGGACTTGTATGTACTCAACATGGCCATAGCTTCAACTACATCCTCAACAGCTTCATGTTTTATGTCAAAGGCGACTGAGAAAGATTCAATTCTTTGGCATAAGAGGATGGGTCATTTGAGCCTACTCAAGATGAACCATTTGGTGCATAACAATTTGGTTGAGGGGGTCAGTCAGAAAAATTTTAAGCTGTCTGATGTTTGTGTCTCATGCAAGAAAGGAAAACAAACCAAGCAGCCTCACAAGCTGAAGAAGTTTCATTCAATAAATGTTCCTCTTGAGCTTCTCCATATGGATTTATTTGGTCCAGTAAACCGCAAAAGTATAGCTGGAGATCAATATTGTTTAGTCATCACTGACGAATATTCAAGATACTCTTGGGTTTTCTTTTTAAAGGAGAAATCTGAAATGTTTGAGTGCATTCAAGTGTTGGTTACCAAACTTGAGTCACTTTACAAGCTCAAGATTCGAATGCTCAGAACTGACAATGGGACGGAGTTCAAGAACCATAACATGGAGAACTTTTGTAATGCACGGGGCATTGTTCAACAATTTAGTGCTCCATATGTCCCTCAAATGAACGGTGTTGCTGAGAGGAAAAACAGGACATTGATTGAGGCTGCTAGAACGATGCTTGCTAATTCATCTCTTCCAGTTCAGTTCTGGAATGAAGCTGTAGCTAACGCTTGCTACACATTGAACCGAGTTTTGATTATGAAGAGACATGGGAAGAATTGCTTTGAATTGCTCCACAATAGAAAGCTAAATCTTAAGTATCTTGAACCGTTTGGTGCACCGTGCACGATGCTTAAGAAACATGAGCAGGGTAAGTTTAATGAGAAGGTGGAAGAAGGGTATTTTCTTGGGTACAACACTCCTAATAAAAGGGTCTATAACAGATCAACTCAGAACGTGGAGGAGTGGTACCATGTTGATGTTCAGAAACACACTATGCCCCCACCTGGAAAGGGTCTTGACTGGATGTTTGACTATTCTGACCTTTTCGACTCATTCAATTTGCCTCCCATGTACTCAGATGAAGATGTTGCTGTTCAAATGATGTATGATGTACAAAATGCACCTGATGAACCAGTGCAACCTTCATCCACTTCAATTCCCATAGTACAGACAAATGATGATAGCTCAGACACAGATGACAATCTCGTTCAGCCTGCTGTCCCCGAACCAAATATTGATAATCTTGTACCGAATCTTGAGGATTTGAATCTGAACAATCTAGATCCACAGGTTGAAGTTCCTTCTCATCATGTCGGAAGAATTAATCGTATTCATCCTCAAGAAAACATCATTGGAAGTCCGTTGTATGGGGTTAAGACAAGAAACCAGCTCTCTTCAGGGGGACTTGCAGACATTCTTAATTTTGCAGATGTAAGCTTTTGTGCCCATTCTTGCTTCATCTCCCAAGTTGAACCGCAAACTGTCACTAAAGCTTTAAGGGATGGGTTGATGCCATGAAAGAAGAACTCCTACAATTCAAGAAATTAGGTGTCTGGCAACTAGCTGACAGACCAAAAGGTGCAAAAGTCATAGGAACCAGATGGGTTCTTCGTTGCAAAAAGGATGATCACGGGATCATTGTGCGAAACAAGGCACGTCTGGTGGTTCAAGGATTCAGACAGATTGAAGGATTGGACTATAATGAAGTGTTTGCACCGGTTGCTCGACTTGAAGCAATTCGTATTTTCTTGGCATATGCATCCTTCAAGAAGTTTAAAGTCTATCAAATGGATGTCAAGAGTGCATTCCTTCACGGTGTGATAAGTGAAACAGTGTATGTCAGTCAACCTCCCGGGTTTGAGGATCCATTACATGGTGACCAAGTCTACAAGCTAGACAAGGCCTTATATGGATTACATCAAGCATCGCGAGCATGGTATGAGACACTATCTACTCACCTTCTAAACAACGGGTTCAGAAGAGGTGTCATTGATTGTACATTGTTTATTCGAGAGAAGGATGGTGATCTGTTCTTGGTGCAAGTTTATGTGGACGACATCATCTTTGGTTCCATGAATGATAGTCTGTGCAAGGAATTTGAGACGGTTATGAAGGAGAAGTTCGAAATGAGCTCAATGGGAGAAATGAAATTTTTTCTCGGGTTTCAGGTGGATCAGTCTGAGGCAGGGATTTTCATTCATCAAACCAAATACATTGGTGACATTCTGAGCCGGTTCAGTATGTTGGATGCAAAACATGCTGGTACCCCGCTGGCTGTCAATCAAGGGATTACACCAGAAGAAAAGGGGGGAGTTAATCAATGCAACTCTGTACCGAGGAATGATTGGATCTCTGATGTATCTCACTGCTTCTCGGCCAGACATCATGTTCGCCACATGCTTGTGTGCTCGTTATCAATCAAAACCAAGAGTATCACATCTCATTGCTGTGAAGAGGATTATGCGTTATATGAAGGGTACACCGGATCTTGGCTTATGGTACCCTAATGATGATAATTTTGAGCTTACTGCATATAGTGATTCAGATTATGGTGGATGCAAGAGAGATTTCAAGTCAACATCTGCAGGATGTCAGTTCTTTGGAAACCGATTAGTTACCTAGCAGTGCAAGAAGCAGACGTCGGTGTCTACATCAACCTGTGAAGCTGAATACATTGCTGCTGCAAGTTGCTTTTCTCAAAGCATCTGGATACAACAGCAACTCAGGGACTATGGGTTACATTTTTCTAACACCCCTATCTATGTTTATAATACTGCTGCCATAGCTGTCACTAAGAATCCAGTCCAGCACTCGAAAACCAAACACATTGGTATTAAATATCACTTCATCCGTGACTGTTTTGAAAAGAAACTCCTCGATTGTCACACCCCGAGCCGGCGGGATGGATCGACTTCCCCGCCGGGCGGAAGGTTCTCGGGGCACGATATCGTGAGTGATAATCGTTATGATCAGATTGTTTACATAGCATCCACATTGAGAATAACTAAAGCACAATAAAGCATTAAACTAGGATTACAAAGTTAAATTACAATATCAATGTTCGGTAATTTAACAAAGTAAACCTATCAAAAGAATCAAATGTTTCAATCTTGTATCCGTACAAGATATCAAAAGTGACTCGCGTCAATAACAAAATATATGC
This sequence comes from Mikania micrantha, assembly GCA_009363875.1. NCBI lineage: Eukaryota > Viridiplantae > Streptophyta > Magnoliopsida > Asterales > Asteraceae > Mikania > Mikania micrantha. The sequence continues at coordinate 20,008 of SZYD01001886.1, forward strand.
TTTCCAAAAGTCTACTAGTTCCTCTATCTGGGCATCCTAGCATGAAATCCTGAGCCTTAGCTTAAACCTGTGCATCACCTGAGTAAGCATGTAAGAAAACAAAGTCAACACAATGGTTGGTGAGTTCATATAGTTTAAAAGTTGAAAATAGCTTTAGCAAACCTCTTTCGGTAACAACCTTAATCTCATTAACATCACATGTAATATCCAATTTGGTATGCTTATATATAGGGCATACGAAAGGGTCGAGCCTACAACCCGCCCAGACGCCATCCCACCACATACTAAACCACATATGACATTGTTATTAATGATAATTAAGCATTTAACCTACCATTCAATCCAGTCTTCATCATAGCTTTAGTGTACTGTTTAAAAGTTTACAAGCTTATAGCATTCATGTAGATTAGCTTTAGAGTAAGTTGTACAAACACAATAGTTTCACAAATCATAGTTTAGCTTTCACCAATCTCATGCATGGGTACAAGCTTTGCTCTAGCAATGTTTAGCATTTACGTAACCCACGAAAAGATGCAAGCTTTGCTCTAGCATAGTTTAGCCATTACGTATCTCATGAATTGGTTTAAGCTTAGCATCCGAATAGTTTAGCGTTTACGTATCTCATAGATGCAGATACAAGCCTTGCTCTAGCAATGTTTGGCAATTACGTATCTCAAATATAGACACAAGTTGTGCACGCACATAGTTTAGCATTCACATATCTCATATATTCAGATACAAGCCTTGCTCTAGCAATGTTTGCCAATTACGTATCTCATATATAGATAAAGCTTAGCATTCGCATAGTTTAGCTTTCACGTATCTCAATGCATGGGTACAAGCTTTGCTCTAACAATGTTTAGCAATTACGTAGCCCATGAATATATACAAGCTTAGCATTTAGCATACAATCATAGCTTTGGGCATTTAGCTTCAAGTATTAGCATATAGTTTGAACATAGAGTTTATAGCATAAGCATCGAGCATATAGTTTAAGCATTGAGTTTATAGCATAAGCATCAAGCATATAGTTTAAGTCTTAGTCCCTAGCTTCCAGAACAAGAGTTACAAGCTTAAGCATCAGTATAAGCATCATGAACAAGTGTAAAAGCATTTAATAAACATTTCAATAATTGTTTAAAATGTATAACATGCTTCTCAGTCCCGAGGTAAAAACAAATATGTTTGAAAAGGGACAAATGAACTCACCTTGTTGTCGATGCGGTTGACTTAGCTTAAACAAAAAGTGCACGCGCTCTTTGTTGGATTTGTTGTTATTCACGATCCTGTATTGATTTCATGGGTATTTACTTTATAAGTATGAATTATAGGAGTTAGGGTGCGCGTATGTGTTAGCCCTAAAGTTGGCTAACACTTGTGAGTCTCGGTCTTTATTCGGCCCTGATTTCTTCTTGAAGTTTCAAAACCCAGTCATAATATGTTCATTCCTTGTAATTGTAGGATTTTGCAAACCAACCTAAGTGTTACCTTAGGTTTATAGTTTAATATTCCTTGTGTTGTTCTTGTTAAACTCAAAATAATTTATTACATATTTAACTAATAACCATGCAATTATTCTAGTAACTTAAGGTTTTAAGTTTATGAGATTCATTAAACTAATATTCGCCACCTTTGTAGTAATCTTGACTAATTATCCCATGCAATCTGCACTAAGACTAATTAATTCAAATGTTTGTACTAATTCATGTAGGCCGAAAATCAATTGGACCGAATATAGGTGGCCTTGGGCCGGATGTGTTGTGTGGGCCAAGCTATTGGGCTAAAAAGCATTGTATAGGTCAATTTTTTGTGATTGGGCCGAACTTCACATGGGCCCCTTGCTTGAGGATGTTGGGCCTGAATTGATGTTATGGGCCGACTAATTGGGCCGCATGAGACTATGCTGGCTAAGCCAAATGGCATGATGTTGGGTCAAGTATAAGTGGTTGGCCGATAGTCACATGATGTTGGGCTTAGCCTAAAGGATGTCTTAGACCAAAGGTATGGGTTGATTGGTAGTAATAAGATGGTGGGCTCGGTCACCAGTAGAGCAGCGAATCTGTTAGACACCTCCACAAGGTTCGTGACCATTACAGGTTCATGGTTCCAAGATTCGGTGTCACAGGTTCGGTGTAGCTAAGGCTCATGGTGATAGTCTCGCTAACCTTTAGGTTCGCCTTCTAGGGTTCGCTCCTGAAAACTCCTGGTTCGGTGGTAACTGGTTCGCATGGAGTTTCGACCAAGTATAGGTTCGTGACTTGTATGGTTCGGCCAAGGGCAGGAGGTTCGCAGTTCCCATGGTTCGGCTGTAGAGGTTCGTGGCTACACATAGGTTCGTGGAAGATGGTTCGGTGCTAATGGTTCGTGACCATGAAGGTTCGGCAGCATAGAGCTCGTTCAGTTCCCAGGTTCGGCTATCCTTGGGTTCGGCTGAGCTGCTGTCCATGAACAAGGGTCGTTTTCATAATAATGCTAAGTGCCAAGGGGGTCCTCAAAGGTGTAGGATGTGTGTAGTAGGGTTTTACACCGGTTAAGTGTGTGTGGCCGAAACAAGGGTAAGAAAAACCTACTTTTTCGAATTTTCAAAGCTCATTACCCCGAGTTTAAGTGAATGAATGCTCCGATGTGCTGTACTTTCTTGTAGAGGAGATTAATACCTTCGTTTAGGCACAAGAACCACTCAATTTCGTTGAGAAATGATTGAGTTATGAGGTTTTGAAGTTCAAGATTTTAGAGAGAGTGATGGCCGGAAATGGGTTTTTAGAGAGAGAAGAAGAAGAGAGAAATGAGTAGGTTGATCTCATTTCGGGTATATATACCCCGACTGAGTTCGGGTTCATTTTTGTTGCTCGGTTCGCGTCTTCGTTGCATTTCCGGAACGTAACGCGCATATTACGTAATTTTAAATAAAAAGGATTAATTTTGATTATTTTGATGAGTTTCAAAATTGTAAAACGTAAAATATTATATTTTCTTAATTTATTTCCGTTCATGACGTATTTCGTTTTCCTTTCGTCAGAACGCGTCACCTTCGCGGGTATTCGTTCGAATCGTCACCCGAAAGAACACGACGTTGGTTTTGCTTTCTGATTCTTGTTTTCTACTTTTCAGTCATCATTTCAGAACTTTAAACTTTCAGATTTATTCATACAGATCGTCACCTATATGAATAATTTGTCGGTTTAGCATTCCGTAACAACAACCGTCATGGTTTTGTTTTGTTTAACCTATTATACATAATTGCATTAAATTAAGCATTTGTGTGTCAGTTCGGTGTTGTCTAATGTGTTTCTGACTGTTAAACCATATGGTTTAAGTCAGATTTCAGAACAATAGCATAATAATTTAGTGTCAAGCATCAAGTGTCAATAGCATATACATAGTTTCACGTAGTGTGTACCTGAGTTACTGTGCAAGTTACAGTAGAGATCACTGTTCCGGCAACATGTCCGGCACTGATGTTACATCGATGTTGTTAAAATTCACACTGATCACCAGAAAGCCGATCTTTTTACAAAAGCTTTTGATAAACCCAGATTTCTATATCTGTTATCGGCTAATGGTGTTTTTCAAAAGGATGAAGCTCTTCCTTCATCTGAATCTAACAAATGATCATCGATTTCATTAGTTAATTTTATTTTATTTTATTCTGTTATTTCATTTCTTTAATCAAAATCTCAAAAAGATTTTCTGTTTTAGGTTTTTAGGGGGAGAAATGGTCAGTTATTTGAAAAATCAAAAACATCTAAAAATTTAAAAAAATATATACAAAAACACTTAAAAATTATAAACCGAGAAAGTCATCTTTGAGAAAGTGATGTTTTAGCCTTTTATGTCTTAAAAGCTAAGTTGAATGTGTAAACCGAAAACACATGAGAATTGTTAACATATGTACTGATAGGCTGACTTTACAAAATGCATAGATAGTTTGTGATAACTTAGAAAATCTGACTTGTGGGATCTGTTTTAGAAAATCGGCTAAGTAAGAAATAGTTTATGACTCAAATCAGGTATACACCTAATATCATAGGATCTAATAAGGTTTCCAATGATTCATGAATTCAAGTATGTATGCGTGCCAAATTACTGGGACGAACCTAGTTGAAGCCGTCCATTCAAATAAGAATGATTGAATCACAATAAAATAAAAATCAAGCTGGTATTAAGCTTGTAAAAATACAAAAATAAAATAAGTTCGATTCCATATACGTGCCATATTGCTTTGTAAAGACCTAGCTGAAGCCGTCCATTTGGATAGAACAAGTCAATCATGTCAACACAGGTTTGTATACGTGCCATATTGCTTTGTAAAGACCTAGCTGAAGCCGTCCATGAGAATGTGTTGATCATGAGAGACAAAAGAAAAATACAAAAATAATATAAGTTGGAACCTTATGGAATTTATCTTTGAGGAATATTTTTAGTTTTTCGATCGACGTTAGGTATTAAGATGTGCAAAGATGAGTTACAAACTGATTTTAATCTTTGCTGGATTAGATAAAATGGGTAACTTGGTCAGAAGATATAAAAGATCATCAAATAAGTTGAATAATTTTGTATTGAAAAGCTTAAATTGGACAGACATATCAGTAATCGTATCACAAGACAAATGTGTCTTAAGTGAAACATTCAGTAATGCTGATTTGATATGATTAGGAGTATGCACTACGTTCTCAACAGACCTCTCACAAAAATATGTCTTTCTTTGTCTTTAGTTTCTAGTTGTACAGTTGTATTTTATTTCAGAAAAATTACAAAAAGATTTTTTGTTTTCAAATTTATTTTAGATGATCATTTGTAAGTTCAGATGTCTGTCACCTCTGAATCCTAAATTAACCAGACTTATCTTCATAAATGGCATCTCTTTAATAGATTTTAATGTTCATTTTTGAAATTAACTTGTGTTTGTGAGTGCATGCTTTCATTCGCACGAATGGATAGAACGAATGGCTCATTCGTGAGAATGAAGTCATTCGATTGAATGAGTCATTCGACCGAAGCAAGCGTGGTCGAATGAAGCCATTCGATTGGTTCATTCACCGAATGAACATTGAGTATGAAACTCATTCGGAGAATGAGTTTATGGAGAACTAGGTCATTCGTTGGAGTCATTCGGCGAATTACTGACACTATTTAAACATTCAATCGGCCGAACTACCCTCATTCTCCATTTCTCATTCGCTCGGCACTGTGTGTAGCTTATTCGCCCGAAACACTCTCTCTCATCAGTTCATCGATATTTCATCATCTTTCTTGATCCAGATACTGATTTTTCGTCTTCTAATCAACTCAGGTACTTGGAGATCAAAGATTTTCGATTTTTGACCGTGGAATCATCGCAAACCGTTTGTGATTTAGGGTTTCTTAAATTGCCCTTTAAATAAATGATCAAAATGACCTTTAAATCAGAAGATATCAGTTCTAATGTTGTTAGTCGGTAGTTTCTGAGTATGGGAGTATAATTTTTATGGGCTGATTAGAAGATTCACAAAATGGAGTTTGAATTTGAACTGTCAGCCGAATGATATCATTCGGTGAATGAAGCTCATTCGACGAATGTCTTATTCGACAGAATGGCTCATTCGATAGAATGATTCATTTGGTCAATATACTCATTCGACCAATGGTCATTCAGCCAAATCAAGTGCATTCGGCCAAAATGATCTATTTGTTAATTGATCTGATTTGATTTTATTGAGCAACTGAATTGTACTAACATGTGTACTTCTATGTTTTTCAGTATGGCTGGACACAAGTCAGTGACCAAGAACAACATATGTGCTCACCTGGATCTTTCTACGCCGAATGCTCGACACTTCACAGTGATTATCACATTTTTGGGGCGTTCCAGGATATTTGCTGCTATTTCTACCATGCATGTCCCCTATCATTCTCATCAGCAGGACTTCTGGGCTTCTGCTGATATTGACTGCGAGGCTGAGCCTCCTGTCATTCGAGGGAAGGTACTTGGTCATGATGTGATTGTTTCTGCTGAGCATATCAGGAGAGTGTGGATTTCAGGATTCACCAGATCAGCCATATTTGCTTGACCGCTATCTAGTTCGTGGATGTTTTATGCGGTGCAAGTACGAAGGTGATCTAGGAGCAGGGATTCTCAACAAGGCATACATGTCTCCCCAGTTCAAGTATTTGGCACACGTACTCATTCACTGCCTGGGATCTAGAAGAGGCGGATTTGATGATATGAGGGAAACTATTCAGTGTGCCTTCGTTGCCCTAGTGCTGAACAAGCCCTTCAATTTCTCAGAGATGATCTTCACGCACATGAAGGAGAATGTGGCATTGAAGGGAGATAAGAAGTTTCTTATGTATCCTTGATTCCTCTAGCAGTTGATCACCAGATTTGCCGAAGATCAATGCTGACATTATTCGCTTGGAGCACATGAATGACATTACTCTCAACAGAGTGATGTCATACAGAGGAAAGGAGAGGAAGCCTACAGTACGGTCTTTATTTGGCCATCTTGTGAGGCCTGATTACATAGCTCCAGCTGGTAGGAGATGGAGGCATGATGATTCGGATTCGGACATGGAGGATATAGTTGTGCCTGGTGATGAGGGTGATGATGGAGATGATGGTGTAGGTGATGCAGGAACTGGGGCTGGTGATTTTAGTGTTGGTGTTAGTTCGACTGCTGATGTCACTATTACTACTGCTAGTGATAGCATAGTTGAGGTTGGAGTGACAAGTGTTAGTGCTGCTGATGTTGGAACAGGTGCTTGTGTCAGTACATCTGCTGTTGATGATGAGGATATTGATATTGATTCACTGTTGGAGTTGGACTTCATGGCCACTACTACCTCCACAGTGACTACTCCACTTTATATGACAGGCACCACATCTGTTGAAGACAGGGATGAGTCAGATGACTCAGGTGATGAAGGGGGTGAGGATGGTGATGAGGGTGCTGAGAGTTCAGATTCAGAGGACACTCCTGATGAGTATGAAGATGTATGGGTAGGAGGGAGGTTGGTGAAGAGAAAGAGGAAAAGAAGTGAGGCAGAGCTTGATGAGATCACTGATCCTATCTTTATTCCTGAGTTTGATATCTCACCTCCTCCGCGTTTCTCTACTCCAACCATTACAGCCATTTATGTTGCTACTACTCAGGGCACATCATCTCTAGCTGGCAGGAGGAAAAGGGCTAGGTTCCTTTTCCAGAGGAGGTCAGAACTGTCTACTGCTGCTACAACGACTGTTACATTAGTAGCAGCAGTCACAGTTTCTTCACTGACCAGGTCAAGGGCTATTCCGACACGTACTACTGAGGCCCCTCTGACCACCTCTGTTGTTCAGGCTCCCATATACACTACTGCATCTACTGGTCCTTCCATCACACGATCTGATCTTATCATACCTACTGTTTCAGTTGTCGAGCAGCTGAGCACACTGAACAATATGGTTCTTAGATTGATGGAGAGGAACCTGGAACAGGAAAAGAAAAACTAGGAGCAGGAGTTGTTGATTGCCCAGCTTACACGGCGGGTGAACGATCAGGATGCCTTATTGCTCCAGGCTGCTGATCAACGAGCTGATTTGAGAGCCCGCTCTGCTGAACAAGAAGAACAGCTCCTGAAGTACATTGATGAGCATAATTAGTTGGCTTTGATTGCCACTGATTTCAGTAACCGGATCCTATCCTTGGAAGAGGAGAACGCCCGACTTTCAGAACAGATTGAAGTCTTAAGCAGGGCACTCCAATGATAGAGGGGTCTGCTGCTCACTCCGATGATTCAGATTCATAGAAAGAAGAAGAAGAAGAAGAAGATGAAGAAGAGGAAGAGGAATCTGATGAGGAGAAAGTTGATTATGAGGAGTCAGACAAAGATGATGACTCGGATTGTGATGATCAGGATGGATCTGGGAATGGGCCTACTGGATCGTCAAGTTCTGATTCTGATGATGATGATGACCAAGCCCCTCCTTCTCATGAGATTTGTAAGAAGACAAAGCACGATAAGAGTGCTAAAGCTCCTTCTCCTCCTCCTGCTCAGACTGAAGAACCTACAGCTGCTGAGGAAGTCGAAGCTGTGCCTTTGAGACATCAACTAGATGAGACACTTACTATGATTCTTGACGCTCAAGGCATTATACAGCACTCAGTGAGCTACGATAAAGAGGAAGGAGAGATCATTCACTGTTTATCAAAGGAGCAGATCGCCGAGCTGTTCAGGTTAAATCCTGATGAGGTTGTGATCGATGATACCTCAGCTCCGGTTGAGATGAACCTTCTATAATAACCAGCCAATCCTAGAAAAGACCAGATCTCCGTAGGTGTCTTTGGAGTGTCCCAGTTCTTTATCGCCTCGATCTTGGCAGGATCCACGTGTATTCCCTCGCTGTTGACTACGTGACCCAGAAATTGAACTTCTCTTAGCCAGAATTCACATTTAGAGAACTTGGCATAAAGTTTCTGTTCTTTCAACAGTTCCAAGATCTTCCTGAGATGTTGTTCATGATCTGCTTTGCTCTTAGAATAAATCAATATGTCATCAATAATGACAATAACAAACTGATCCAGGTATGGCTTGCACACTCGGTTCATGAGGTCCATGAAAACCGCTGGTGCATTTGTCAATCCGAAAGGAATCACCATGAATTCGTAATGCCCGTATCTGGTTCGAAACGCCGTCTTTGGTATATCTTCATCTTGAACTCTGAGCTGATGATATCTAGACCGCAAGTCAATCTTAGAGAAGTACTGAGCTCCTTGCAGTTGGTCAAACAAATCATCAATCCTCGGCAATGGATACCGATTCTTGATGGTTAGCTTGTTCATATGCACATTCGAAACGATCCGTCTTTCTTCTTTACGAACAAGACCGGAGCTCCCCAAGGCGAGTAGCTCGGTCTGATGAAACCCTTGTCAAGTAGCTCTTGTAACTGGTTTGACAATTCCTGCATCTCTAAGGGTAAGGAGATTTAGCAACAGGAGTTGCTCCAGGAACTAAGTAAATACGAAACTCTACCGGTCGCGCAGGTGGCAAACCAGGTAGGTCTTCAGGAAATACTTCCGGATACTCTTTCACTACTGATACGTCTTGAATCTTTTTCTTGTCCTTCTCCTTTTCCACCACATGGGCCAGGAACGCCACGCACTGTTTCTGTAGACACTTACGTGCCTTTATGCAAGAGATAATTTTGACACTTCGTTTTTCTTGATCCCCTCTAACTTCCAACATACGATCATCCGGTAATGGAATTCGAAGTAGCTTTTCAGAACAGATGACTTCCACTCGATTAGAAGAAAGCCAATCCATTCCTACAATGATATCAAAACTACCCAACTCCATCGGTATCAAGTCGATGGTAAATGTGTGACCATTAAGTGTCAATGGGCAGTTCCTGTATATAGTACTAACTGTGACTTGTTTCCCATTAGCTACTTCTATAATGTAAGGGGAGTCTAACTGTTCCCCTATAGAATCTAGTTGGCATGCAAAATCGGTAGAGATAAAACTTTGATCCGCACCAGTATCAAATAGAACAGATTCATAAAAGTCATGTAAGAGAAATGTACCAGTGACCACATTCTGGTCTTGGCGTGCAGCTGGTGCTCCGATGGCAAAGGCTCTTCCACGGGGTGCTTGAACTGCCAGTTGTGTCTTCTTAGGACAGTTCTTTGCAAAGTGGCCTTGTTCACCACAGTTGAAGCATCCACGTTGTTTTGGTTGGCTGGTGGAGGGAGAGCCAAAGCAGCATTGTTGACTGCTTGGTTTGGTGTTCTCCTGCACTGCTGGACCCAGTGTCCATATCTTCCACATCCCGTGCACTGACGGCATTGGTTGGTTGCAGCATGATGATACTGGCACTTGGTACAAAAATGATGTGGGCCAGTATATTGTTTCTTGGGCACATTCTGCGGTGCCATGGCTCCTTGATTGAGTGGAGTAGCCACAGTGTAGTTCTTGATGGTCTTTTGTTTCTTCTTCTGGTGATGGTGGGGTTTCTTTGAAGACTCTTCCTTGCGTTTTCCAGTGTCAGTCTCTTTCTTCAGAACTCCAGAGGCTACCACAAGATCAGTGAGTTTCCCAGACAAACTCACAGCAGACTCCACAGTGACAGGGTTTGCAGCAACAACTAAACCCTGAATGCAGGCGGGAAGTCCACCTACATATCGATCAATTCTTTTCTCTAAAGATGGTACCATGTCTGGCACCAAAGCAGCCAACTCGTGGTAACGAGTAGTATATCCCATGTGATCAGCCCCCTTCATGACATGGTTTGACAGTTCAACCTCCAGCTTCTGCAGTTCGTTCTTGGGGCAGAATTCGGTTCTCAGTAGGGTCTTGAAGTCTTCCCAAGTCATGGACATAGCTTCTTCTCTTCCCCTTGCATTGATTTGGCCGGTCCACCAAGTCAAGGCTCGCTTGTTGAACGTCCCAGCAGAGTAGCGAACCTTGTGGTGCTCTGGACAACTGCAGAGGTCCAGAGTAGCCTCAATCTTTTCTATCCATTGGACTAGACCAATGGATCCTTCATTACCGCTAAATGTCGGCGGTTTACATCTGTCACACCCCCAATTTTCAACTAACGGAATCATACCGTTTGGGAACGTGACAAACCAGGATCTCAGATCATTAGACATAACGAAGACCTCTATATGAATTTCAAATCATACTTTAGTCTTAAAAACATAACATCAGAGTTTTCAAAAGTTGCGGAAGCGTTTAAAAACCAATAAAAGTTGTAATATGCAAATTACAAAACAAAATCCTCAAATGTGTAATTTAAACAATAAATGATAAACATGCATGCGACTCTATCTCCTAGTCCATGCCAGCTTTAATGCGCGCCTTAGCGTCCTGAGAAAACATGTAAATCAAGTCAACACAATGGTTGGTGCATAACACAGGTTTTAAGCATTCACAATGTTCAAAACAGCAGTTTGAATATCAAGTTTGTAGATAACATAATCACACATGCACAGTCATGATAGCTAGTCATATAACTATTTACATAAGTGGTCGACACCGAAGCTGACGAATTGCCATGCTATAGCATGTTTTCGCCTTGCCACTATTGTCTAGCACAACAATAGTAAATTGTGTTTGGTCAGTCAAACACCTGCGTAGATCCCATCTACCAGGTGAGGTTTGTCAAACCTAATAGATCTATTTCCAACTACCACGCTTTGCGTTACAGCAAACTAAACGGTTCGAGGTGTGTAAGGACTTTCAATTGCTATGTTGTCACATAATGTAAACAGCTAACTCATGCAAGTGATATGTATCTAAAAATAGTTTGTTGCACATGTTTTCTCCCCCAAAACAGTTTAAAATAAGAAAGGGGCCGTGTACGCACCTTTGATTTTAGCAGAATGATCAATACGCGTGAAATCGTGTAGATAATCCTCTTACGAAGGATCTGTGTTAAAACAATAACTTAATGTTATTCGAATAATCGTTTTGTGCTTGAAATAACATACGTGTCAACACACGTATGTTAAAGTGTTAAGAATGTATATACGTAAATACGCGTGCTTTTGAAATCGTTTAAATAAAATCCTATAAGATTTTATTTAATTAAACGTAGTTATATGCGATTTCGTTTTCGGATTAAAATATGAATTTTTATTATTCTAATACGTTCGTATTCTCGTTACGGTTCCAACGCAACTTGAACGGATCGAATCGGAGTTAGAACGAATAAGTTATGATCAAAATACTAAATTAGTATTAAAACCCAAAAAATGGTTGGCCCGGACTCGAACCCGCGACCTCCAACTCTACACCCCCACAGACTACCATCTCGGCCCACCAACATTTGTTAACAAAAGCCCAATGTAAATTCTTTTGACCATTTCCATATTCTGATTCCTTGGTTTAACCATAGCCGAAGCATACTCGTTTCAATTGGACTTCGATTCGAACCCCATTGATCCTAAAACCACAGGGCTATGATTCCTGTGATCAAATCGAATCTACATGTTGTTTTAATTTGAATAACACATCCAATTGGTTCAAAAACCTCTAACCGGTTTCATCTTAAAAACCTAAAACTCGAATACTAACAATTCATTATAGTTTGCTGAAATTAACATGCCAACTAGCATAATCGAAGTCTTCTGAAACTTACTATGTAAAGTAATTTGATTATCAAACTTATTTGAATCAAAATCCCCAAAACCGATTTGTTCTAAAAACCCTAGAATCAAAATCATTAAATTCATTATTGTTTGATGCAATCAACACAGGGATTTCATTAAACTATTGATTTCGAAACTCTCTGTGTCAATTGATTTCATTCTTAAACTCGATCTAACAGAAACCCCCAAATCGTTTATTGTAAGAACCCTAGAAATCACAACTCATGGAAATCGATATTTATTCACGAATTACCCATAGGGGTTAGTTTAGTCGGCATGTTTAGGTACTGTGAGAATGAAAACTTACTTGATTTGTTGTCAACTTGATAAAGATCGACTATTATGATGTGTTTCGGCTACCCCCGAATCAGATCCTTCTTTCTACAGCTTCTTTGATCAATTCTTCGAATGAATTCTCCTCTAAAAGTGCCGACTGAAGTTTAGGAGACTTCAATTGCAATAATTTTGATCGGCTTTATACATTTGACATGATTGGGTTTCGGTTTCGACTATAGGAGTTATTTCCGGTTTAATTCGACCATAATGCACGTAATAAACTCCGAATTGATGATGGTAATCATCAATGTGACTGTTACAATCGATTCAATCCACCCATAATTTGTTTTAGGATCCAATTTCGATTTCCCTAATCCATATGGACGAATTTTGACTTTTAAATGTCAAAATTGCTTATCTAACTTTTTTTACAAATCAAATTCTTGTAAACTAATTATCTTATAACAGTTTTATATACATTTTAACCCTTATAAATTATTCTAGATCAATGACTTAACATTTCGATTAACAAAATTGAGCCGAAAATCCCGAATTGTCACTAATCGGGTCACTTAGAACATTGTTGGGTTAAATTAACCTAATTGGGCCTCATAACTATAACTGGGCCTATCTTGGGCCTCATTGGGCCTACCTAGATCTTAATGGGCCTACTCTTGCCTTATTGGGCCCACCTTGGCTTCTTGGGCCTACATTTGTCTTATTGGGTCTTCATAAACTTCATTGGGCCTGATTTGTCTTGTTGGGCCTTCCTTGACCTTACTGGGTCTTCTTTGGCTTTACTGGGCCTTCTTGGGCCTTACTGGGCCTTCTTTGACCTTATTGGGCCTTCATTGGCCTTGTTGGGCCTTCATTGGCCTTGTTGGGCCTTCATTGGCCTTATTGGACCTACGAGGGTTAACGAGGTTAACTCGAAAAGTCGGATTGTCACAACATCCCATAAAGGACTTATAGGAGTGATTTGAAGCACCGCCAGTGTTTCCACTGGCTTCTCCTGATGAATGCCCTGTGTTGTTGCTGTCATTTCGTAAACGATTGAGCATATCAGGAATCACCTCCTTTAGCTGATTAGTCAGCTGGCTACTCAGTAAAGTTACTAGTGCAACGGTAGCAGGATCCAGTATCGGAGTAGTTCTCGAACCTGGAGGTGGGTTGAGTGGAGGAGGAGGAGGTGGTAGAGGGGAGTCAGCTGGTGATGGCGTCGAGGAGTGTGGAGCTGAACTCTGTGGTGGTGGTACAATAGAAGGAGGTTTTCTTGGCGGCATTCTGATCATAACCAATAAACTTATCGGTTAGTGCAATGATCGAATACAGAAGACACAATGCAATAAAGTCTTAAGTCTTAGATTCTCTACATGCAGGGTCCCTAGGTTATAGTCTAGGCCAAACCGTTTAAATAAGTGACCTATGTTTCTCTATAACCATGGCTCTGATACCAATCTATCACACCCCGAGCCGGCGGGGTTGGATCGGATTCCCCGTCGGGCGGAAGGTTCCCGGGCGCGATATCGTGAGTGATAATCGGAATGATCAGATTGTTTACATTGCAACATGATATATAAATGAGAAATTGCTAAAATAAAATAGAATTACAAAGTTAAATTACATCAGTTAAGTTTATAATTTAACAATGTAAATTTACTATCACATCATAAATCTTCTATCTTGTATCTGCACAAGATATACAAAATAAATCTGAAAAATGATGCTTCAAAATATGCACGTCCAAAACGCTAGGTCCTCTATCTGGTAACCTAGTCCAAAAAGATATAACTCTTCAGTTGACCTATTCGTCACCTGAGAAGTCATGCAAAAATAAAGTCAACACATGGTTGGTGAGTTCATGTAGTTTATGAAAATGAGTTTGAATAACCTGACTGACCACCTTAACCTCATCATTAACCACCTATACCATCCGATTCAGTATGCTTATATATAGGGCATATGTAGGGTCGAACTTACCGCCCGCCCAGCCACCGTCCCACCACATACTAAACCACATGATATATTGTTCTTGGTGATAATTAAGCATTTCATCCCACTACTTTGATTCCATAACATTTGATTCATATAATTAGATTACCCTGAAAATGTTTACCTTGATCCCCCGAAATGACAACCTTAACCTCATCAACAACCACCTATGCTATCCAATCAAGTATGCTTATATATAGGGCATATGTAGGGGACAAGCCCCAGCCACCGTCCCACCACATACCGGACTGCTTAGCATATTGTTGTTAATGATAATTAAGCCTTTCACTTCTTTCTCCTTCAATTTAGATTCTGATTTCCACAATTAGATTTACCTTAGATCTCTTGAGTTCACCATGTATTCATGATTTCCCCAAAAGCTCTTGTAGAAATACAACATTAAATGTTTAATTAAGCCAATGACTAAGCATTTAAATACAACTCAGACATGATGATTGGGCCTTATTTGACTCAATCAGTTAGACTTAGATGTTGGTGGTTGTCCAAGTTGTACCCTCTCACACGTGACCCATATCAGGCATGACTCACAAGGAGTCTACCTGTGTGTGCCGGGATTTTAATGATGGCCATATCAGCTTGACCCATTGGTCTACTGTACATGCCGGGACTTTACGGATATCCTTTGATTCTTGATCTTCTTTGATTCTCATGATTTTGTTTGATAGTTCACGTGTAACACCCCGAAATTTTCTAAATACAAGTTATTTGAATTCGCGAATGCGTAGCAGATAATACACTTGTCGAAAAATTTTAAACAGAAAATACCTTAAGTCGAGTTCACGAAATGAGGCGTACTCGAAATAGATTTCGAGTACTTGAGTTCTCGAAATTTAGACATTTGTTCGAGTACCAATCACTGCCTATATATAGGAGTGCCTTGGGAAATGTGCGAACCTTTGGCTAAAGCACCTTCTCTCTCGAGTACTCAAAGCAGAGTTCGAGAAACTACCAAGATCGAGTTTTTCATTAACCAAACGAAGGAAGAAACACACGGGATTCTACCAAGAGGATCATCTACCATCAAGTAAGTGTTCTAAATGAAAAAGTTAGGATTTTTAAGTGAAATGAAATTTAGGCATAAAGGTCACACCTTTATGCATAAAGTTCGAAACTTGGTGGTTCCAACGTGTTGGTAACCACATAAGAGGCCTGTAAATAGCTCCCCATGATCTTAGATGAATTTCGGAGATGGTTTATGGTGAAAAGATGAGTACTCGAAAATATGCCTAGGGGAATACTCGAAATCATGTTCATTTCGAGTATGTGGATTTCGAGTATATTAGTTCGAGTATACCAGTTTCGATTATACTAGTTCGAGTAGGCTAGCATTTCGAATACAAGGCCATTTCGAGTACAAGGATAATTCGAGTACTCAATCCTTCGAGTACTTGGGTATTTCGGGAACAGAATGGTTCTCGAACAGGGGGGACTGGTTAAGAGACTATGAGGACTTAGAATGTATTCTAAGTCTAAGAACGTGATGTAATGAGACGATGTAAATGATGTAGGTCCTTAAGGCCCTAGCTAAGGAGTTCGGCTAAGGAAAACAGGAGTCTACTATCAGGTGAGTTCTAGATGCCCTATTTTACACTTAATGTTTTGGGCTGGCATACATGCTTGCGTTATGTTACGATGTTATGTCCTGATATATGATGATGAACGAATGATGATATGCCATGTGTGTGTATGCATGTATTTATGTTATGCATGATGAATATATATGGGAAAATGCTATGTATGACTAATTAATGTTACCGAACTATGATGCCCATAAACATGATGATAGTCATAAGATAAAATGCTATGATGAATTTCTAATCTGATAGGATAATGTGACATGATGATAAAGATGCTAGCATGAGATGTTATGACATGATATGTGCCTTGGTGTTAGGGCAGAATGCTATGATGATGAGATGCTAGTATGAAAAGTTCATGATTGCCAGAAGGTATGATCAAATGATATGATGATAACATGATATATATATATTCATTGCTAGGATGTTATGATGATATGATGAAATGACACTGGCATGACATAATATGATGATTCCTATGATATTAGGACAAAGTGATGATGTTATGTTGATAAGAAACTAGCATGAAATGTTATAATGTTATGATGAACACGATGAATGATGATATGATGCTAGTATGTCATGTATGATGAATGAATGATGTTCCTATACGTGTTATAGGAAAATGTACGAATGAAAGTCAACCATGACTATAACTGGGTATGACAGTCAACCACGACTATAACTGGGTATGAGAGTCAACCACGACTATAACTGGGTATGACAGTCAACCACGACTATAACTGGGTATGACAGTCAACCACGGCTATAACTGGGTATGATAGTCAACCACGACTATAACTGGGTATGGAGCCTTGTGCCGGCATAAGCCCACTGTTCGTATGGTGACAGTGGAACGTATGATGATGATGTTCACAATGTTATGTGCTAAGGTTATGGATCATGTGTACGAAATGATGTTATGTTAACTATGTTTAATGTTGTTTTATGAAAACTAGAACTCACCAGCGTAAGCTGACTTGGTTTAGCATGTTTGTCAGGTTGAAGGTACGATAAGAGAAGGCATGGAGCTCGGGCATAAAGTCAGACGATTCGGTGGCTTTGGCAATTCGATATGTTTTTGATACAGACACTTTATAGATTTCTGTTTATCAAACCTATGTTTACATTTCCGCTGCATGATTATGAAAGTTTTTAGTTTAAGAGCTATGTGTTATGATGAAAACCAACCTCTGTGGGGTCGCCCGAAAACGGGGCCTTACAAGTTGGTATCAGAGCCATAGTTTGAAAGATCTTAGCATCCCAAATACTAAGACTTAAACTGAGAATGGGATTAAATGATGCGGATTGCCAACCACGGATGAACGGATGCCACGAGCTGAATGTTATGTACGAGTTAAGATGTAGATGTAAGGTTAGGAAGGTAGTTAGTGTAATGCACTTTGAGGAGATGGGATAGGAAACGTTTAGAGCCTATGAGTTGGGTAAATGGTTAATAACACCTGATCAACGTCATTAATGATTTACAAAGCTTATTCTGTGCTAAACTGATTCCTGTACTGACTCATCAATTATTGCATCCTGTAGATAGTTATATGGCTGGACAAAAGGGTAGGCCACGTAAGCAACCACAGGAACCTGAAGAACCACGTGTCGAGAATGAAGAACCCGTCAATAAGGACAACCACGAGCACAACGAGCAACCAGAGAATGAAGAAGAGTTCACTCTTGAGCCTATCGTGGTGAAGGCTATTTCTGATGAGGTCTGCAAAATAATGGATGAGAAGCTACCAGCCTTGATTGCTAAGGCACTGAAGGATGCTCTAAAAGACAAGTCTGAGGGAACCAAGGAAAGCTCCAAGGAAGATGAGGATGTTGTGATCGTCGAGACAAAGAGCATTGGTTCTATGTCTGGGAAATTGAAGGGTTGTGATTACAAATCCTTCAAGGGATGTAACCCACCGACCTTCGATGGGAAGAAGGATGGTGTGGCCACCTGCCACTGGATTTCTGCGATGGAGGCTGTTATCTCCATCAGTGAATGCCGAGTTGACCAAGCTGTCAAGTTCGCAGCTCACTCCTTTGTCGAGGAGGCACTACACTGGTGGAACACTATCAAGCAGTCTAAGTCTGTAGCTGATATGGAGAAGATGACTTGGGACGATTTCAAGGAGCTGGTCACTAAACAGTTCTGTCCCAAGAACGAGCTGGATAAAGTTGAAAGAGAATTTCTGGTGCTGAAAGCTGGGAGCCTAAATCACAGGCAGTACACTTCACGGTTTAATGAGATGGCGAGGCTTGTGCCTCATTTGATTTCTACCGAGGAACGCAAGGTGAAGTTGTACATGGAGGGTTTGCCTCCAAAGGTTTGGATTCATGTGAAGGCGAATGCTCCCAAGACTTATGATTCCACTGTGGAGCTCAGTGGAATAGTTTGGGACGATGTTATGTCAGCTGAACCAGCCAAAGAAGAAGCAAAGGTGAAAGAGTCCTCCGGGACTAAGCGGGGTCGAACAGACCAACGAAAGTTTTCAGGCAAAAAGGTGAAGCGTGAGGATGCGAACCGATGCAGCAAGTGTGGTAAAATTCACACCGGACAGTGCTTGGTGGGCACTAACTTATGTTTTCGATGCGGAAAGATGGGGCATTTTTCCAGCAATTGCCCAAGTGCCACCAGATGCTACAACTGCAACGAGTTTGGACATCTGTCTAAAGATTGCAGGCAACCACGGGCCGATGCTTTGGGCTCGGGTAAGAAAGAAGAGAAAGGAAAGGAGAAGCAGAAGGCTAAAGCACGGGCTTTCACGATGACCAAGGAAGATGCGATTGAGGACCCTGATGTGGTCACAGGTACCTTTTCTATCAACAATATTCCTGCTTTTGTGTTGTTTGATTCTGGTGCCAGTATGAGTTTTGTATCTTCTACTTTCTGTGATGGGTTATCTGGGAGGGTTAAGAAGATAGATCGGGTAATTGATGTAGAGACGGCTATTGGTAAGATGACCAGGGTGACTGAGGCTATTGATGATTGTTATGTGGAGATAGAAGGTCATAGGTTCCCTGTCCGACTGTTTCTTATTACCTTAGGAGGATTCGATGTAGTTTTGGGTATGGATTGGCTAGCCAAATACGAGGCTAACATTATATGTCGACGAAAGATGATATGTTTACGTGCGATGGATGGGAGCTCCGTAACGGTTTATGGTGATAAAGCGATGTATGCGCCGAAGATCATTTCGATGATCCAGGCCGATGTTATGATGTTGTGACACCTCGCAATTTCCAGGTCAGCAATCTCTTTACTTTAAGTTAATAATATATATTACTGTTGCATACGTGGCACTAGAATCATTACTATTTAGTGTGACACGTGGCACAACAAACCAAACACATCGATAATTTGAGGAATTATCGTAAAACGCACGCACGTGTCTTGAATAACGAACGTTGGTGAACGGATCAAACCACAGTCCACCTATGCTACACTAAGGTTATAGGGAACCTAAAATAGACGAAACGATGCTCATATGTCTCGAATCGATGTCCATAATCGAGAAATACACGAAAAATAGGCCAAAACATGAAAATGGGCCAAATTGGGCCGGATCCAGGGTTCAAGCGGTACGCGTGACCCGATGACTCTACCCCTGGTGATGCGCGCGGATGAGGAAGGGGACACCCTAGCCGATTGCTCGCGCGCGGTACGCCTCGACAGGCGTTACGCCTGGCTCCTCTGACACCTAAAAATCTTGTAAATCTCATGATTACCACACCATACTCCTTTTACCCAATCCCATACGTAAACTCTTCCATTTAAACCCCAAGACCATCTGCTATCACTCCCATAACACCCATTTGAAGGCATTGGAAGCCATTGTTGAGAGATTTGGTGCTTGGGAAGCTTGTTCTTGAAGATCTTGAAGGTTTGAGGCACAAAGGAGCTCCACGAACACCATACTCCATTCTTTCTCATGATCAAAGCTAGCTTAGCCACATTTTGAAGCATTAGAAGGTAGTTCTAGCACTCTTGTAGTATAAAAACACCATTACACACACCTACAAGCTCACATACACACATACAAGTGCATGAGCTTCACATACACGAATTTCTATCACTTTGAATCTGGGTTTGTTGATTTGAGTATGAATATTGATGATCTATGATGTTAGTATGATGTATTTTTACATTTCATAAGGATGTTGTTATGATAGAATGGTCATATTAGACAAAATGATGGTGCTAGCAACATGTATGTATGATCTAGGTGGAGATTCATGAAGTTTGATATTGAAATGTTATTGGATATGATTTATGAGATCTAGAAGTGTTATGAATAGCAAGATATGTCAAAATGTGATTTTTACAAATTGTGGTAACTTTAATATCATGAAATGTTGATTTATGATGAAATGGCTTAATGCATGTGTTTAGATCTATAAGTTATGTTAAAAATGATGTTTAGAAACTAAAAGGATGGTTATCGATGTATTAAAATCGTTAAAATCACCAAATGTATGATTTTTATGAATATTACTATAAATAGTAACTTGTTGGTTATAAAGTAGTTATGAGGATAATAGATGATTTTATGTTCTAAAATGGTTGAAATATGCGTTGTGTCATAGGTTACTATAGATAGTAACTTATTTCACAAAGTCTATAAATGATGACATGTTTGTTGTAATGAATATAATTTAACGGTTATTTTGAACTAGGATGACGACGTTATGATGAGATTGTTAGCTAGACTTAGTGACACATGTTTATTTTGTAACTTTCTAATTATAGAAACTTTTATGTGCAAACCACGCTAAACCAACTAAGTGTAACTATGTGTTATGTGATAACATGCTCACTTAGAATAAATACGCATGATTAGAATAATCGGATTATAATTTCTTACATAACCTGTTTGAATTAGAAACTTTCCTGAAATAGAAACTTACTATAACTAGTAAGTTTCCTCACGAAAGTGATTATTGGTATCCGCACATTTCACACGACACTAAACCACACGTTACACGAGCACTTGATTATTGGTAAGATGAACTGACACACTCCACGGATCGTAGTATCCAACAACAAAACTTAACATACCCAGTATATGTCTGTTTACTTTTCAGTCTGTCCAAACCTGTGAACTCACCAACTTTTTAGTTGACACTTTTCGCATGTATTCTCAGGTAATTGAATGGAGCACACGCAAGGACACGCACAAGGACACGCTAAGGAGTCTGGCACTCATATAGATTCATGTCCTAGGCTTGCGTGCATTTAATGTATTTGAAAACAAGTTTAACTATGTAGTGTCTGTTCCAAACAATTTACTTTCCGCTACAACTAATTTACCTCATGATGTTAAAACATTTTCCGCTGCATATTGAATGAAACTATGTTATTTTACATACTTGTGTGATTGTGTAACTCATATAGAGTCGTTCTATATGACCATGAGCTGTGATCCTGGTCACGTCACACCCACGTGGACTGACACCACGAGTGGGAATTTGGGGGTGTGACAGACTGGTATCAGAGCCTTGGTTATAGAGAACTAGGTTTGCATGTGGTGAACTTAGACTATAGCCTTGCTCTACACTAGTCACTACACTATAAATTACACAACAATAATTTTCTGTTATCATATGTTGTAACTTATTTTATTTGAACGCAGGAATGGACAATAACAAAGACCAGAAAGGGAAGGACACGAGGAAGCGCTCATATGAGTACGAGCTTACTGAGGAGGACAAGCAGAAGATCCAGGATATAGTGGAACAGGTATATGCTCAAGAGTCCAAGAGGCTTCGACCCTCGAGCAGCAGGGGACCATGGGACTGGTACCCTACTACCCTTGCTGTTTGGGCGAGGGAAGAGAGAGTACCCAAGTTGCCTTTGTTAGGCGACACATCTACTGGACCACCCCTACCACCGATTGGCATGCCCATGGAACAGGCATTCGCCGCATTGATCTCGCGTTACAGACGAGAATCCTGTCAGTTACGGGTAATGACCGATGGGTTTAGGGATCTTCTGGAGCATAGTCAGCAGCTCCAGAGCCGCGTGGAGCATTTAGAGGAGAGACTTGCTCATATGGAGGGGACACAGGATGGGTTAGTCGCTAGGACTCAGGACGCGATTCAGCGACAGGAGGAGATCGTAGCAGAGGTCACGGACATCCATGATAGGACTACGTTGCTCGAGGAGCAACAGGATTTCTTAGCCGCAGTGACACATGGACACGCTGGGCGATTGACAGCCGTAGAGGGCGCTAACGAGGATAATCATGCCATGATCCAGGCAAGCGATGCCATGTTAAATGCATGGGTCGAACAGTTCATAGTGGAGCCACAGCCTGAGCCAGAACCCCAATTCGAGGCGGAGGATCTCGAAGAGGGGGATTTTGACGAGGATCCAGACGAGGATCCTAATGAGGAGGACGATGATGGCCCTGCTGATAGTGGAGATTCACACTCCACGATTGTCTAGTTAGGATTTCTATTTCAGTATTCTACTTTTGTATTACTTAGCCGAGCGGGATGTGCTCGTGCGAATTTTGTAGCATCTCTTTTGAAAATCATTGTACTTCAAGTTATTATTATTAATGAAATGATGCTTTGCTTATTATGTCTTGATTATGATTGCTTGTTAACATAACGCCTGACTTGACTTCTGACATTACAATCGTCTAACACTCTAACTCATGCTAACTAATGCTCTAACCTTTACGTATAGAATCATGTCTGGAAGAGGACCCAACGCCCGCAATCTCAAACGTAAGGCCGAAAAGGCAAGGATCAACATGATGGTCGAACGTAAGGTTAACAAAGTACTCGCTGAGTACGAGGCAAACCGACTTGCTAGCGAGACTAGCGGCACCAATAACGGTACTAACACCTGCCTAACCTGACTAACTTAGCATAGGCAACGCTGACACTAACACATTACAATTTAACCCCAATGCACAGGATCCCAAGGAAGCGCAGCGAAAGGATGCTCGTTCAAAGCCTTTCTGAGCTGCCACCCTCACAAGTTCCAGGGTACAGAAGGAGCAGTGGGACTGCTCCGCTGGATTGAAAAGCTTGAATCGGTATTTGCCATGTCTGAGTGCTCGGAGGAAAACCGAGTAAAGTATGCCACCGGGACTCTGGAAGGACCAGCCCTCACCTGGTGGAACACACACGTCCAGACTCTTGGACTGGAAACGGCAAACTCCATCCCATGGGAGAATTTCACCTGAATGCTTCACGAGGAATACTGTCCTCGTGATGAGATCAGAAAGCTTGAGGAAGAATTTTGGGTACACAAGATGGTAGGATCCGAAATCGAGAAGTACTGCACTCGATTTCATGAGCTGTGCAAGCTGTGCCCGGCAATGGTGACGCCGAAATACAAGAAAATTGAGCAATTCATCAGTGGGTTGCCCGAGCAAATTCAAAGCATGGTGACTGCTTCTGATCTCTCCACCATCCAACCACTGATTCGCTTGGCTCATAAATTAACCGATCAGGCGGTAGCTCAGGGAAAGCTGCCGAAGAGGGGTGAACATCTGAAGCCCCAAGAGCCCAAGAAGAAGTGGGAGCCTAGCAATAACCGAACTTTCACACCTCAACAACAAACCCAACACCGACCAGCACCTGCTAAAGCTTTCACTGCCACCCAGCCGAACACTCAAGGCAAAGGGGGATATCAGGGCAACAGCCCAAAATGCAATACTTGCAACTTCAACCACTTTGGCCCATGCAAAAGGGTCAAATGCACTAACTGTGGAAGAAACGGGCACTTGGCCAAGGAATGTCGATCCAACCCCAACCCCAACAACAACAACAACAACAACCAAAACACTCTCAAGGGGTGTTACGAATGTGGCAAACCGGGGCACATGCGGAGGGACTGCCCGCAACTGAAAAAGGGTGGAGGTGGAGCAGCGAAGGGACGAGCCTTTGTGATTGGCTCGGGAGAAGCGAAAGATGACCCCAATGTCGTTACCGGTACGTTTCTTTTAAATAATGTCTATGCTAGCATATTATTTGATACCGGTGCCGATAGGAGTTTTATCTCTAGTGACTTTAGCAAACTTCTTAATATAACACCAACACCACTAGACCATAAGTACACCGTAGAGTTAGCAGACGGAAAGCTGATAGAAACACAACATCTCATCAAGGGGTGTGTCCTGACGTTAGCAGACCACCAACTGGTGATTGACCTGATGCCGGTAACTCTCGGGAGCTTCGACGTGGTGATTGGAATGGATTGGCTATCTGCAAACCACGCTGAGATTGTGTGCAACGAGAAGATTGTGCGGACTACATTGCCAAGTGGAGAGCAGATCTCAATCCAGGGAGAACGGCGCGGAGTACCACTAAACATCATGTCCTGCATGAAGGCAAACAAATACTTGAAGAAGGGATACACAGCTATCCTGGCACTTATCACCGAACAACCAAAGAAGGAACAGAAGATCAAGGACATCGCCATTGTTCGCGATTATCCAGAAGTCTTTCCTGACGATCTACCGGGACTGCCACCAGCGCGACAAGTGGAGTTTCAGATAGATCTGACACCAGGAGCAGCACCAATAGCCAAGGCACCATACCGATTGGCTCCTACTGAAATGCAGGAACTATCTAATCAACTACAGGAGTTGTTAGATAAAGGATTTATACGACCGAGCTTCTCACCTTGGGGAGCACCGGTCTTGTTCGTGAAAAAGAAAGATGGTTCATTCCGTATGTGTATAGACTACCGGGAACTGAATAAGGTAACGATCAAGAACCGATACCCCCTACCTCGAATAGACGATTTGTTTGGTCAATTGCAAGGGTCAAGCTACTATTCGAAAATCGATTTAAGATCCGGTTACCATCAACTTAGAATACAAGAGGAAGACATACCAAAGACAGCCTTCAGAACACGGTACGGACATTACGAGTTTCTGGTCATGCCTTTCGGACTGACCAACGCACCGGCGGTATTCATGGATCTTATGAATCGGGTGTGTAAGCCGTATCTTAACAAATTCGTAATCGTGTTCATAGATGACATTCTGATTTACTCCAAGACTCACGAAGAACATGCCGATCACTTGAGACGTGTCTTGGAATTACTAAAGAAGGAACAACTATAAGCGAAGTTTTCCAAATGTGATTTTTGGATTCGCGAAGTTCAATTCCTTGGACACGTAGTGAACGAGAAAGGGATACACGTAGACCCAGCCAAGATCGAGGCCATCAAGAACTGGACAGCACCAAAGACTCCAACTGAGGTGCGACAGTTTCTGGGATTGGCCGGGTACTACAGACGATTTATCGAAGGGTTCTCGAAATCGCACAATCATTGACTTCCCTTACGCACAAAGATAAGAAGTTCGAATGGGGAAAAAAACAAGAAGCTGCTTTCGATTTATTGAAACAAAAGTTATGCAGCGCACCGATTCTATCACTACCGGACGGATGTGAAGATTTTGTAGTATACAGCGACGCATCAAAGCAAGGACTCGGTTGTGTGCTGATGCAACGCGAGAAGGTCATAGCTTATGCGTCACGACAACTAAAGGTGCACGAGAAGAATTACACAACTCATGATCTGGAGTTAGGAGCCGTAGTGTTCGCATTGAAAATCTGGCGACACTATCTGTACGGCACCAAGTGCACTATATTCACTGATCATAAGAGCCTGCAGCACATTTTTGACCAAAAGGAGCTAAACATGAGACAACGCAGATGGGTCAAGCTAATAGGTGATTATGACTGTGCAATCAAATATCATCCCGGAAAGGCAAACGTAGTGGCTGACGCGTTAAGTCGGAAAGAAATAACCAAACGCGTACGTGCACTACAACTCACCATTCACTCTGAGCTACCAAATCAGATCCAAGTCGCACAACAAGAAGCTCTGAAAAAGGAAAACCTTACCCTCGAAGCAATGCGAGGTATGGATA
Organism: Mikania micrantha; assembly: GCA_009363875.1. Lineage (NCBI taxonomy): Eukaryota > Viridiplantae > Streptophyta > Magnoliopsida > Asterales > Asteraceae > Mikania > Mikania micrantha. Next base: position 45,886 of record SZYD01001886.1, read on the forward strand.
AACAGATGAAACAGAAGGATGACGGAGCTTACTATTTGATGGATCGGATTTGGATTCCACATTACGGAGGATTGAGAGAAGTAGTGATGGATGAAGCTCACAAGAGTCGATACTCAGTACATCCAGGTTCTGACAAAATGTACCACGACCTAAAGACAACCTATTGGTGGCCTAACATGAAGTCAGAAATCGCAACCTATGTGAGTAAGTGCCTGACTTGCTCCAAGGTCAAGGTCGAATATCAGAAACCGTCAGGGTTACTCCAACAACCGGAAATTCCAGTATGGAAATGGGAACAGATTTCCATGGATTTTATCACCAAGCTGCCGAAGACAGCAAGTGGTTGCGATACCATCTGGGTTATCGTAGATCGACTCACGAAATCGGCACACTTCCTACCGATCAAGGAAACCGATAAGTTGGAAAAATTAACTCGAATATATTTGAAGGAAATCGTATCCAGACACGGAGTCCCAATCTCTATAATATCTGACCGAGACAGCCGTTTCATGGCACACTTCTGGAAGTCTTTACACAAGGCACTCGGGACGAGGTTGGATATGAGCACAGCTTATCACCCGCAAACCGATGGTCAAAGTGAAAGAACCATCCAGACCTTGGAAGACATGCTTCGAGCATGTGTAATCGATTTCGGTAACAGCTGGGAGACTCACTTACCTTTAGTTGAGTTCTCATATAATAACAGTTATCACACCAGCATTGGAGCTGCACCGTTTGAAGCACTCTACGGGCGTAAGTGCAGATCACCACTCTGTTGGGCAGAAGTTGGCGAAAGCCAACTGACAGGACCTGAGCTTGTACACGAAACCACCGAAAAGATCGTGCAAATACGAAACAGGATGGCAGCAGCTCGGGATCGACAAAAGAGCTATGCCGACAAGAGGCGCAAACCTTTAGAATTCCAAGTGGGAGACCGGGTACTACTTAAAGTCTCGCCTTGGAAGGGAGTGATTAGATTCGGGAAGCGGGGAAAGTTAAACCCTCGTTATATCGGGCCCTTCGAAATCACTAAACGGATAGGCCCGGTGGCCTACGAACTACAACTACCGCAAGAACTAAGTAGCGTGCATAATGTTTTCCATGTGTCAAACCTCAAGAAATGTTTATCAGACGAAACGCTCGCAGTTCCCTTAGAGGAAATTCAAATTGATGAGCAACTTCACTTCATTGAGGAACCGGTGGAAATCATGGATCGGGAAATCAAGAAGTTGAAACTCAGTAAAATACCGATTGTGAAAATTCGTTGGAACTCACGGCGTGGACCGGAATACACCTGGGAACGAGAGGATCGGATGAAAAAGAAATACCCTCACTTATTTTCCAACCAAATTGGCATCAACAACACGAACTGAATTTCGGGACAAAATTCCTATTAACTGTGGGATGATGTGACACCTCGCAATTTCCAGGTCAGCAATCTCTTTACTTTAAGTTAATAATATATATTACTGTTGCATACGTGGCACTAGAATCATTACTATTTAGTGTGACACGTGGCACAACAAACCAAACACATCGATAATTTGAGGAATTATCGTAAAACGCACGCACGTGTCTTGAATAACGAACGTTGGTGAACGGATCAAACCACAGTCCACCTATGCTACACTTAGGTTATAGGGAACCTAAAATAGACGAAACGATGCTCATATGTCTCGAATCGATGTCCATAATCGAGAAATACACGAAAAATAGGCCAAAACATGAAAATGGGCCAAATTGGGCCGGATCCAGGGTTCAGGCGGTACGCCTGACCCGATGACTCTACCCCTGGTGATGCGCGCGGATGAGGAAGGGGACACCCTAGCCGATTGCTCGCGCGCGGTACGCCTGGTTTCCAAACACAAAAATCTTGTAAATCTCATGATTACCACACCATACTCCTTTTACCCAATCCCATACGTAAACTCTTCCATTTAAACCCCAAGACCATCTGCTATCACTCCCATAACACCCATTTGAAGGCATTGGAAGCCATTGTTGAGAGATTTGGTGCTTGGGAAGCTTGTTCTTGAAGATCTTGAAGGTTTGAGGCACAAAGGAGCTCCACGAACACCATACTTCATTCTTTCTCATGATCAAAGCTAGCTTAGCCACATTTTGAAGCATTAGAAGGTAGTTCTAGCACTCTTGTAGTATAAAAACACCATTACACACACCTACAAGCTCACATACACACATACAAGTGCATGAGCTTCACATACACGAATTTCTATCACTTTGAATCTGGGTTTGTTGATTTGAGTATGAATATTGATGATCTATGATGTTAGTATGATGTATTTTTACATTTCATAAGGATGTTGTTATGATAGAATGGTCATATTAGACAAAATGATGGTGCTAGCAACATGTATGTATGATCTAGGTGGAGATTCATGAAGTTTGATATTGAAATGTTATTGGATATGATTTATGAGATCTAGAAGTGTTATGAATAGCAAGATATGTCAAAATGTGATTTTTACAAATTGTGGTAACTTTAATATCATGAAATGTTGATTTATGATGAAATGGCTTAATGCATGTGTTTAGATCTATAAGTTATGTTAAAAATGATGTTTAGAAACTAAAAGGATGGTTATCGATGTATTAAAATCGTTAAAATCACCAAATGTATGATTTTTATGAATATTACTATAAATAGTAACTTGTTGGTTATAAAGTAGTTATGAGGATAATAGATGATTTTATGTTCTAAAATGGTTGAAATATGCGTTGTGTCATAGGTTACTATAGATAGTAACTTATTTCACAAAGTCTATAAATGATGACATGTTTGTTGTAATGAATATAATTTAACGGTTATTTTGAACTAGGATGACGACGTTATGATGAGATTGTTAGCTAGACTTAGTGACACATGTTTATTTTGTAACTTTCTAATTATAGAAACTTTTATGTGCAAACCACGCTAAACCAACTAAGTGTAACTATGTGTTATGTGATAACATGCTCACTTAGAATAAATACGCATGATTAGAATAATCGGATTATAATTTCTTACATAACCTGTTTGAATTAGAAACTTTCCTGAAATAGAAACTTACTATAACTAGTAAGTTTCCTCACGAAAGTGATTATTGGTATCCGCACATTTCACACGACACTAAACCACACGTTACACGAGCACTTGATCCAAACCGTCACCAACGGGTCGTTAGGTCAAACACGGTCAAACACGGTCAACTCGACCCACAAAACAACTCGGAATTGTTGAACTCTAACACGGTCCTGTGAGGCCCACATGTATGCAAACACAAAATCATAGTACCTATGTGATATAGGTGACTACTAGCCGGCAAGCTACACGATCTCTTTTGAGCAAACGCATTACACAAACTCAGGTGAGTTTACAGCCCCACTTTTACTCTTTAACTGATTTGCTAAACTATTGGGGTGAGAATACTATGCAACTGTTTTAGATGTATGACTGGTATGTTGTGAAAACCATTTTCGAGTGTAACTTTTATCGCTTAAAGTCCTCACTTATCCTTACCGTTAGTTGTGTATCAAACGAGTAGTAATTACGTAGTACTACTGGGTTTGACTAACCCCACTCGGCACCTATGTTGACTGGAGGTCATAACGAGTGTAATTTCGATGGGAATGCGGGTTCAGCGATGACCTGCGGAGGCAAACGGGAACAGTCTAGTTTCGGTAAGATGAACTGACACTCTCCACGGATCGTAGTATCCAACAACAAAACTTAACATACCCAGTATATGTCTGTTTACTTTTCAGTCTGTCCAAACCTGTGAACTCACCAACTTTTTAGTTGACACTTTTCGCATGTATTCTCAGGTAATTGAATGGAGCACACGCAAGGACACGCACAAGGACACGCTAAGGAGTCTGGCACTCATATAGATTCATGTCCTAGGCTTGCGTGCATTTAATGTATTTGAAAACAAGTTTAACTATGTAGTGTCTGTTCCAAACAATTTACTTTCCGCTGCAACTTATTTACCTCATGATGTTAAAACGTTTTCCGCTGCATATTGAATGAAACTATGTTATTTTACATACTTGTGTGATTGTGTAACTCATATAGAGTCGTTCTATATGACCATGAGCTGTGATCCTGGCCACGTCACACCCACGTGGACTGACACCACGAGTGGGAATTTGGGGGTGTGACAGATGCGGCGAGGGTGTGTAGCCTACTTGGCCTACGTGATTGAGGAGCGTACGGATATGAGGACGATTGATGATGTACCCGGTGGTGCGTAACTTCCCCGATGTATTCCCTGAGGAATTGCCTGGATTACCACCTGAACGGGAAATTGAGTTCCAAATCGACTTAGTGCTGGGGGCACAACCCGTTGCCAAAACACCTTACCGTTTAGCTCCAACCGAAATGAAGGAAATGATGACCCAACTACAAGAACTCCTTGATAAAGGTTTTATACGACCAAGTGTCTCTCCGTGGGGAGCACCGGTGCTGTTTGTTAAGAAGAAAGATGGAAGCATGCGAATGTGTATTGACTACCGGGAACTGAATAAGTTGACCGTAAAGAACAGGTATCCTCTACCTAGAATTAATGACTTGTTCGATCAATTGCAAGGTGCAAGCTGGTTCTTAAAGATATATCTCCGATCCGGTTACCATCAGTTGAAAGTTCGAGAGCAGGATATTCCAAAGACTGCTTTCTGTACGCGTTATGGACATAACGAGTTTCTCGTCATGTCATTTGGATTGACGAACTCTCCCGCGACATTTATGGATTTGATGAACAGGGTATGTCGACCGATGCTGGACCGATCGGTGATAGTGTTTACTGATGATATTTTGATTTATTCAAATAATGAGGGAGACCATGCTTGCCACGTACGTGAGGTATTGGAGATCCTGAGGAAAGAGAAACTTTATGCTAAGTTCTCCAAATGCGCTTTCTGGTTACGAGAGGTACAGTTTCTAGGTCACGTGGTGAACCAAGAAGGCATTATGGTAGATCCAGCTAAAGTGGAAACGGTTATGAAATGGAGTCCTCCGAAGTCACCGACGGAAGTACGCAGTTTTCTTGGTTTGGCCAGCTATTATCGGAGATTTATTCAAGATTTCTCCAAGATAGCGACGCCATTGACGTTGCTCACGAAGAAAGATGTAAAGTATGAATGGGGTCTGAACCAGGAACAAGCGTTTTCAGTGCTGAAGGAGAAACTTACCCAAGCTCCTGTTCTAGCACTGCCAGATGGAAATGATGATCTTGTTGTGTATGCCGATGCATCACGACAAGGGTTGGGATGCGTACTGATGCAAAGGGGAAGGGTGATAGCTTATGCTTCGCGCCAGTTAAAGATTCACGAGGTTAACTACCCGACCCACGATCTCGAACTTGTTGCAGTGGTGTTTGCATTGAAAATATGGAGACACTATCTGTATGGAGTAAGGAGTACCATCTATACCGACCACAAGAGCTTGAAGTATTTCTTCGAGCAAAAGTATTTGAACATGAGCAGAGACGATGGCTTGAGCTGTTAAAGGATTATGATTGTGATATTTTATATCACCCGGGAAAGGCCAATGTGGTGGCAGATGCCCTAAGTCGCAATACCGAGCATCCTGCCATACGAGTAAAATCGTATAGTTTGGTGATAACGCCAGACTTTCTAAATGAGCTCAAGCAAGCGCAACAGGAAGGACTGAAAGAAGAGAATGTGGGTTTTGAACGAGTCTTCGGTCAAGTCAAGAACTTGGAAGACAATGATCATGGTGTGAAGGTCCGATTCGGTCGTATGTGGGTGCCCAGAAATGGGGATATTCGATCGAGGATTTTAGATGAAGCCCACAAATCACGTTATTCGGTGCATCCCGGTGCGACGAAGATGTATCAAGATCTTCGAAAGGACTATTGGTGGCCGGGTATGAAGTTTAACGTGATGCAGTATGTGAACTGGTGCCTTACTTGTGCGCAAGTGAAGGCTGAACATCAGAAGCCCTACGGATATGTGCAACCTCTTGAGGTATCGGAATGGAAGTGGGAACACATCACCATGGATTTCATCACCAAGCTACCGAGAACAGCTAAACGACATGATACCATATGGGTGATTGTGGACCGACTGACGAAGAGTGCACATTTTCTTCCTATCAGGGAAATGTTTACGTCCGAAAGGTTGTCTAAGTTGTTTGTGAAAGAGATTGTGACCCGACATGGAGTTCCTGTCTCCATCATGTCAGATCGGGATACGAGGTTTACTTCCAGATTCTGGAAGCAGTTTCATGATGCTATGGGAACGAGACTGAACATGAGTACCACCTATCACCCCCAGACGGATGGACAGTCTGAAAGGACTATTCAAACGTTGGAGGATATGCTTAGGGCGTGCATTATCGATTTTGGAGGAAGCTGGGATGATCACTTGCCATTGGTGGAGTTTTCTTACAATAACAGCTACCACTCCAGTATCGGAATGCCCCCATATGAGGCGTTGTACGGAAGACGATGTAGGACCCCGATATGTTGGGGTGAAGTTGGTCAGAAGGAGATGGGAAATAAAGCTGCAGTAATTGATATGGCAGAAAAGCAACGGGTGATAAAAGCACGAATGAAAGCTGCACAAGATGGCCAAAAGTCTTACGCTGATAAGCGCCGGAGACCGATCGAGTTTGATGTTAGCGATCGAGTGTTGCTGAAAGTATCACCATGGAAGGGAATCATTCGATTCAGAAAGCGAGGCAAGTTGAGTCCGAGGTACATCGGACCGTTTCAGATAAAGGCAAGAGTAGGGAAAGTCGCGTATCGACTGGACCTACCAGAGGAGCTGAATGGGATTCATCCTACCTTCCACGTGTCACACCTTAGGAAGTGTCTGGCAGACGAGCAAGCCCATGTTCCTTTGGATGACATTGAGGTAGATGACCGACTGAATTACATTGAAGAACCAATCGCCATTACGGATACGAAGGAAAGGAAGCTACGGAATAAAACGGTTCGTCAAGTTAAGGTTCAGTGGAAGAATCGAAAGGGTTCAGACACGACATGGGAAACGGAAGATGAAATGAGGAGGTAGTACCCTCAGTTGTTCGAGTAGTAGACGAGTCAGGTTTTGGGACGAAACCTATTGTAAGGAGGGGAGACTTGTAACACCCCGAAATTTTCTAAATACAAGTTATTTGAATTCGCGAATGCGTAGCAGATAATACACTTGTCGGAAAATTTTAAACAGAAAATACCTTAAGTCGAGTTCACGAAATGAGGCGTACTCGAAATAGATTTCGAGTACTTGAGTTCTCGAAATTTAGACATTTGTTCGAGTACCAATCACTGCCTATATATAGGAGTGCCTTGGGAAATGTGCGAACCTTTGGTTGAAGCACCTTCTCTCTCGAGTACTCGAAGCAGAGTTCGAGAAACTACCAAGATCGAGTTTTTCATCAACCAAACGAAGGAAGAAACACACGGGATTTACCAAGAGGATCATCTACCATCAAGTAAGTGTTCTAAATGAAAAAGTTAGGATTTTTAAGTGAAATGAAATTTAGGCATAAAGGTCACACCGTTATGCATAAAGTTCGAAACTTGGTGGTTCCTACGTGTAGGTAACCACATAAGAGGCCTGTAACTAGCTCCCCATGATCTTAGATGAATTTTCGGAGATGGTTTATGGTGAAAAGATGAGTACTCGAAAATATGCCTAAGGGAATACTCGAAATCATGTTCATTTCGAGTATGTGGATTTCGAGTATATTAGTTCTAGTACACTAGTTTCGATTATACTAGTTCGAGTAGGCTAGTATTTCGAATACAAGGCCATTTCGAGTACAAGGATAATTCGAGTACTCAATCCTTCGAGTACTTGGGTATTTCAGGAACAGAATGGTTCTCGAACAGGGGGGACTGGTTAAGAGACTATGAGGACTTAGAATGTATTCTAAGTCTAAGAACGTGATGTAATGAGACGATGTAAATGATGTAGGTCCTTAAGGCCCTAGCTAAGGAGTTCGGCTAAGGAAAACAGGAGTCTACTATCAGGTGAGTTCTAGATGCCCTATTTTACACTTAATGTTTTGGGCTGGCATACATGCTTGCATTATGTTATGATGTTATGTGCTGATATATGATGATGAACGAATGATGATATGCCATGTGTGTGTATGCATGTATTTATGTTATGCATGATGAATATATATGGGAAAATGCTATGTATGACTAATTAATGTTACTGAACTATGATGCCCATAAACATGATGATAGTCATAAGATAACATGCTATGATGAATTTCTAAGCTGATAGGATAATGTGACATGATGATAAAGATGCTAGCATGAGATGTTATGACATGATATGTGCCTTGCTGTTAGGGCAGAATGCTATGATGATGAGATGCTAGTATGAAAAGTTCATGATTGCCAGAAGGTATGATCAAATGATATGATGATAACATGATATATATTTCATTGCTAGGATCTTATGATGATATGATGAAATGATACTGGCATGACATAATATGATGATTCCTATGATATTAGGACAAAGTGATGATGTTATGTTGATAAGAAACTAGCATGAAATGTTATAATGTTATGATGAACACGATGAATGATGATATGATGCTAGTATGTCATGTATGATGAATGAATGATGTTCCTATACGTGTTATAGGAAAATTTACGAATGAAAGTCAACCACGACTATAACTGGGTATGACAGTCAACCACGACTATAACTGGGTATGATAGTCAACCACGACTATAACTGGGTATGACAGTCAACCACGACTATAACTGGGTATGATAGTCAACCACGGCTATAACTGGGTATGATAGTCAACCACGACTATAACTGGGTATGGAGCCTTGTGCCGGCATAAGCCCACTGTTCGTATGGTGACAGTGGAACGTATGATGATGATGTTCACGATGTTATGTGCTAAGGTTATGGATCATGTGTACGGAATGATGTTATGTTAACTATGTTTAATGTTGTTTTATGAAAACTTGAACTCACCAGCGTAAGCTGACTTGGTTAACATGTATGTCAGGTTGAAGGTACGATAAGAGAAGGCATGGAGCTCAGGCATAAAGTCAGACGATCCGGTGGCTTAGGCAATCCGATATGTTTTTGATACAGACACTTTATAGATTTCTGTTTATCAAACCTATGTTTACATTTCCGCTGCATGATTATGAAAGTTTTTAGTTTAAGAGCTATGTGTTATGATGAAAACCAACCTCTGTGGGGTCGCCTGAGAACGGGGCCTTACATCACGTTATAGCCCATATAGCTTGACTACAAGAGTCTGCTATTTATGCAGGGACTTTATGTGTGTTACACGTGGTCTTGATTTCTATACAAATGACATCCACCTTGACTCAAGCATTAATGATTTAATAGGTTTTAATGATTTCATTATTTCACTGATTCACGCACAGTTCTGATTTCCTTGAGTCTCTTGATTTTGATCTTCAGAATTCCATGATTTCACAATGATTTTAGATTTATGAGTAGGATCCTTTGATTTATTAATCTCCACACTGGATTAGTTTCCATTGCATTTGATCTTTAACTTTAGTTCATTTGATTCCACTTTGAGTTTAAATTCTTGAATTTGAGCTTGATGGACTAAGGTTTTGTTTAGAGTTTTAGAAATAAGGTATTACTCATAAGAGTAATTAATTAACTTGTAAGTTCTTTCTGCATAGCAATTTCCTAGACAGGAGTCTAGGAGTATAAACAAACATATATAATAAGCAATTTATAATAAGTAAAAGCATTTACGTAAAACAATTTAAATAAAACAGTTTACGCATGCTTCTCAGCCCCGCGTTTTAAAACAAAATGTTTAGAAAAGGGGCAATGAACTCACCTATGTTTCTGTGCAAATGGTATATCACAAAATGCGCACTCTTTGTTGTAGCTTAGGTTTCTTTAGTTCCTGAGTTGTTTTAAAAGAATTCAAATACGATAAGTATACGTATTAGTCGTCGTATCTAGGGTTTGGTCTCGGTGTGCCACTAAGTGTCCTAAGTTTCTAATGTGATTCTAAAATTTAGTCTAACTAATTTAACTTAGATACCCATTATTAACCCAGCTCCCATGGTTTATCATTACAAGTTCTTTCGTTAACACGTTTATAATTTAATTCATTTTAAATCAATATTAAGTCAAAATCATTTATTTTAATTCAATAAGTTCACAAAAACATTTTCTTTTTATTAAAATTCCATTACTTTATTCAAAATGACATTTTAACCTTTGATGGGCTTAATTAAGCCCACTGGGCCTAAATTAGCCCCTTTGAAGTCTTTGATAGTCCAATGTCTATTAATCACATTCTTTGCATCAACCAACATAGATAATTCAATCAAATTATCTATGCTAGTTGCATGTCTTATGAAATTTCCCGAAGGTATAAGTGTTAACCTTTAAACTTTTGTTTTGATCCTTAGTTTACCCATCATGGATTGTTTACTATAAGACCTAGTGTCCCATGCACTCGCAATAGTGTTTTCGTTTTATACATGCACACACACATATATCTTAGGTCATTTCCCATGCATGCACACACATACATGAGTCCCCATGCACTCGACAAGCATAGAACCAACATTTCTTTTTAGTTAATTACTAACTCTAATGTGCAGGGAAATCAGCGAATCCATAGATGATAGGTTCGGTTAGGTCAACAGCCCGTACACAGCACCCAGTTTCGTCCACGTATGGTTCTGTCAAAGAGGAGGGTTCGGCTGAGTTAGGGTTGTTCCACCTCAAGGTTCGCTGCATTATA